>JANBPT010000789.1:0-22934 GCA_027575765.1 Tieghemiomyces parasiticus
AGGGGGCGTACTAGTGATAAAACGGCGGTGATAAAAGAGTCGCTAGTGTGGGGTCACAACTGATCGGATCAGTGGTTAGGCGTACCACACAAACTATCTTTCCTTGATTTGTTTTCCTAGCTACGACCATCGTTTTCCCCCTTGCCATAGGGCACTTCTTGATTGCTCAAGATTGTACCCATGGCACGAACGAATACAGACTTTGTGGGCGCACAACCAGCGAAATCCTTTGGTACACAAGCTGAGAGGCTGTTGTTATGTAACGTGTATAGCCAATGCGTGACGATATCTGCCGTGAAGGAACATACTGCCTCCGACCTAGCGTGGGATTCCCGTATTCTAACGCTCCATTAGACGTCTGATAAAGGCATACCGTAACTTTCTCTACTCTGCCTACGCTTGCCAAATGTACTTTTTCATAGTTCTTGTTATTCTTATGTTTCTATTTCTTACTTCGTATTATCATCCAATTTTCTGCCAATGTCTTCTCGCTAGTACTAGTGTGACGGGGTGCGTGGCCCGAGGGGAGGGGCAACTGGAGACAGACCGGGGGCGGGTCGTAGGCAAGCAGGCCAGTTGGAAATAAAGAAACAGTGTTTTTTACACACTTGACGTATCCATCGTTTATGGCCAATTCGCCGTCTTTAAATAAATGTGGTTCAAGTGATGATGCCAAACCGTTTGGCGTAACTCGAGGCGTTTGGGTTGGAGACTTATTCCGTGAGGGCTAGGATCCTAGATGAGTCAAATTCTCCCTCAAAGTCTGAAGGCCGCCGCCTTCCTGGTTCTCAAAGGATAACGCTAATCGGTGATGGAAGTTGGCACATTCCATCAGAAAGACAGGTCCTGAAGGGAGGCAGCTTTCTTTGATTGGGTGACTTCTTTGGGGGCGCCTTGGTTACAATATGCTCCCATGGTAGGCGAGACCCCTGAGGGGTGGTTTATTGCGAGGCGTGCTAAGCCTGCACCATTTGTACTATAGTTGTAGCACGGCACTCCGGTATCCGGGGGGCCGTATCGTCGCCTCTTTATCTTGTCGCGAAACAAATGTCTGGTAGCGTGATGGCCATTTACAGTGCACAACAGGTACGTCAGAATGAAAGTGATCGTAATGTTAAGGTATGCGTATTAACCGGCATTTCAGTAAACGCTAGTTTGCATGAAGTTGCCGAGCTCTGTTGCAGCGTTTCTGTTATGGGCTGCTACTGTTTGAGTCTCTACCCACCTTCGGCCTCGCCAGTGTGTCGGTAAAGTGGCCTATTGCCTATAATTCCGAGTGGCGTATTGTAAAAGCATTAGTTGGCGTTAGTGTCGAGCGCCAGGCATGTCAGTGCCGTTTGCTGTTATCAATTCTCCACTAAAGAGATAATATTCACCTGCCTCCCACGGCTGAGTAAACTTCACTTACCATACTTGACGTCGTGTGGGCATAGACCAGTTCTTAAATGAGTAAAATATAGAGAGAGTCCAAAGCGGTCAAGGTGAGGAACTTGTTGATGTAGAAATCTCCCACTGGGTACATCATCACTATGTGCACACCTACCTCGAAGTGCCCGTTCACCGGGTGCAAGGCGCTGTTGCTGCAGAAAGACGAACCCGACCTGCTTCAAAGGGTAGTGTGCCAAATGCAGATGGTCTGCCAAAGATGCCGTGACAGTGTATTTGTTAGGGAAGGAGGTAGAAGCAGGGTTGAGTGGACGTAGATGTCAAAGGAATGGCCGGCGACAGTGCACATATAGAGGCCCAAGGTTTCTACTACTCACCAACAAACTGCCGACGAACCAGGCCGTCTAGTCCGGTACCTGGATCGTCGCTCCGACCCAAGGTGTCTGCGCACGTCTTGGCAAAGAAGGTCCGCATCAGCTGCTCGCCCGTACCTGGGTATTCTCGCAAGCAATATGCGATATGTGGGCGTGGATCGATGGTAAGAAGGTATGGTTAAGCACTGGTTCCGCCGCCAGTAGCTTTGACGTCACATAAGGGGATATGGTCGAAGTAACCTACCGGTCGTGCTACAGCCCCATGCGGCTGAGGCGAGGTCATTAGTGAGCTGGTCAGCCCAGCAGCCCGCACCAAACATGGCGGCCTGATACAAAGGTATAGGTGTTACATAAAAAGGCCAATATTAGTGTGGATGTGCACATAACGGTGGTCGTGGCCTAAGGCATGCATTATACAGGAATCAGGGCATCGCGACTTACCTCGCCGACGCGGCCGGGTAGTTTGAGGGCGATACCACCTGAGCTGACGCCCGCCGCTACGTTGCCGTCGTAGTCGATGACCACCGCGCCCACTGTGTCATTTAGCACGTCGTCAGATGAAGGGGCCGTGACGTATTCCGCGGTCGCAGGCGGCTCGACCTCGTTTGCGAGGACTGACATGTAACGCGCATACTTTCGTTGGGCACGCTCTATTCATATCGACCACCCCGGATCGGTCGGCAGGCCAGGAGGATGTTAGGGTTGGTAAAACGCCTTGCGTTAGAAGTGAGTGATAAATAAGGGGCCCGATTGCGTTTATTTGGCCAATGTCGATGAATTTACCTACCTGCTGTTAACGAGTCGGTCGTGTCGACCATTGTAACGCCTCGGGTCTCGGCCCAAGCCTCCGCACCCGTACCCGCCAGAAACATTGGTGGTACCCGGCCGTGGCTAAACATTTTCTGACGTTCCTGGTCCAAGAGCCGGGCGGCTGCTTCAATGGGATTGCGTATTCCTGAACTCATCGGCACCAGGGGCGTAGAGTGCGAATGAGGGAAGCGCCCGTAAGTTCATGGCCTCCACGCAATCTAAACGGCGGTCCTACCCCGTAGCCGGTGCTTGGTACTTACTGGATACTCCCGTCACGGCCCCGAAACTCCCCGTCTGGCCCTCCATGAGGCTGGCATCGCATTCTATGGCACCGTTTAGGTTGAGATTAGAGCCGAAGCCGGCATTGGTGATCTCGTCATCCTCGAGAACTTTGATGGCGGCCTCGACCGCGGTGGTGCAGCTCCCACCATCTGCCAGCACCTCAGCAGCACGAAGGCAGGCCCTGTAAGCAGGGATGTGGAGGGTAGTTGCGCAACATGATGAGGGCTATCGAAAAAAAAGTGTTGATGGTTGACTGGAACACCACGGTTACAGTGACGCTCCGTACAACTCGACCAGTCGAGGTTGATCAAACTGCTGACGTATGTCTTACCTCCGACAGACGCTCCGGTAGCGTCCCGCATTCGCCTGACTATGGTGGCCTAGGTCCGGAATAAGTGGTCATTACAAACGTTACAGGGTGTCCTCCCGGTGGTCAGACTCTCGGCAGGGTCTTAAGCAATGGCTGGGCGAGACAGGAGCTGTAAACCTGGGCCTGCTTCCCCGTTATGGTGGTCTATTATGCAGAGCACAGCCTGGCTCGGGTCTACTGCTTACCGGCGCCGGCGTGGACTACCACAGCGAAGGGTGGCATGCTGAGTTACGCTGATGTGACTGGCGGCGCAAATGCCTCGTAGTTGTCGTACAGACACAGTGGGGGGGAAGAGTTCGGTGGATTAGTCAACGAACTGGAGGTCCTGGCCAATGAGAGCGGAGTCACAAACTAAACGCGACATGACCTCCAGGTCCTGTTCATATTGCCTGATAGGGCCGCGCCCACCAGGTCCATGATTCAGGCAATTCTGTCACAGTGACCAACGAGGCTGGGTTGGGTTGGGTCAGGTAGATACAATTAGGGGCTGCCCTCGCCAGCGCAGCCGGCGCACTGTGTACAAAGCTGTTGTCGGTCCTATTAGTTAGGGTTCTGAAACCTCCTTGGACTAAGCCCACCTGCCTTCTACAGACGACGTCACGAACTACAACCTTCGACTCTGTGCGTCACGGCTACACCGACCTACGTCATGAGTTAGCCAACTCTGCCCAACCCTTCTACGCCGCACCTTCCCGGTCATTTTCGACGATCGTCCTGAGTTCGTCTCGCAGCTACTGCCTTTCTCATTCCTTGTACACTCTCACCTATGAGCACCTACCGACTCAGCCGTTTCGTTCTAAACGGTTCTCGCTTTCGCCGACCCCTACCGCGCACCTGCCTGCTAACGAGCCACCACCACAGTGTGGGCACCCTAGCACCCAACCCTGCACTACTGCTACCACTACGCCATATCAATCATACCGCTGGCGTTATGACTGACCGGGACACCTCCGCCCCCACGGCAACCTCGGGGCCGCACCACACCAACCGCCTCATACACGAGAAAAGCCCCTATCTCCGACAACACGCACACAACCCAGTGGACTGGTATCCCTGGGGCCCCGAGGCCTTCGCCAAGGCGCAGGCCGAGAACAAGCCCATCTTCCTCAGTATCGGCTACAGCACGTGCCACTGGTGCCATGTGATGGAGCACGAGTCGTTCGAGAACGAGGCCATCGCCCAGCAGCTCAACCGCGACTTTGTCAGCATCAAGGTGGACCGCGAAGCCCAGCCCGACGTGGACAAGGTGTACATGATGTTTGTCCAGGCCACCACGGGCGGCGGTGGGTGGCCCCTTAGCGCCTTTCTGGCCCCGGATCTCACTCCGTTCTTTGGTGGCACCTACTTTCCCCCGAAGGACCGGTTTGGCACCCGCGGGTTTCCTACCATCCTGGAGTACATCAGCGAAGCGTGGAAGGCCAACGGTTCCCGACTCCAGGCCTCGGGCCGTAATATTATCGGCCAACTCCGGTCTGCCCTCGCCAAGAAACCGGCCGCCGCGGGTGGGGACGGTGCCGAGTGGGAAGACGATCCGGCTGGTAAGGTGGCGTGGAAGCAGCCCGTCGCCGCCTATCACAAGCTGGCTGCCGCCTTCGACAGCCGCGAGGGTGGATTCAGCCGTGCGCCCAAGTTCCCCACGCCCGTGGCCATGGATTTCCTGCTGGGGTTTAACTACTACTTGGCCCGTGCTGGAGGTCCGGGGGCACCGCTCCGTCTGCCGCCGGGTAGTCTCGACACCCTGGACGAGGTTCAACTGGAAGGCATCATGAGGCAGCTCCGTGTGATCGAGCTCAGCGACTCCGTCAAGGTCACCACCAAGGCCTCGTCGCCGACGGCGACATCCGCACCCGATATCCACACCCCACTCGCCCAGCAGGTCCAACGCGAACTGGATAACCACCGCTACGTAGCAGCCCAAGCGCTTTTCATGGTCCGTTTTACGCTGCGCAAGCTCGCGGCGGGTGGGATCCACGACCACGTGGGTCAGGGGTTCCACCGCTACAGTGTTGACGGTCAGTGGCACGTTCCGCACTTTGAGAAGATGCTTTATGACCAGGCCCAGCTGACCCGCACCTACCTCGATGCCTACTGCCTAACGGGCGACACCACGCTGGCCGATACGGCGCGGGACATTTTGACCTATGTGGCGCGGGACCTCACCCACCCTGACGGCGGCGGGTTCTATTCGGCCGAAGACGCCGACTCGCTGCCCACCCCGGACGCCTCAGCCAAAACGGAGGGCGCGTTCTACGTGTGGCGCCAGGAGGAGCTGGTGACAGTCCTGGGCGAACCCCTAGCGAAGCTGTTTGCTCACCACTACGGGGTCGAGTCCAAAGGTAATGTGGACCCCCACGCCGATCCGCACGGCGAGCTCAAGGGCCGCAATGTGCTCATTCGTCGCCATACCCTGACGGGGACGCTCGCCTACTACCGCCAGGAGCTTGCCAGTAAGGGACAGGAAACGGCGGAGAAACATACCGAGCCAATCACCTTGAAGGACGAGGTCGACCTGGCCAAGGTCTTGGCCGACGCCCGGGACCGTCTGGCCGCTTACCGTAATGAGCACCGCCCGCGTCCGTTCCGTGACGAAAAAGTGGTAGTGAGTTGGAACGGGTTGATGATCGGGGCGGCCGCCCGCGCCGCATCGATCCTAGGGGACCCTGCGTACCTGAAGATGGCGACCCGGGCGGCCACTTTTGTGCGCACCCACCTCTACGACGCCACTACGCACCAGCTTCGTCGACATTGGTATGAGGGCGGGGCGGCGCCCATCGATGGGTTTGCCGAGGACTATGCGTTCCTGATCCAGGGCTTACTCGATTTGTACGAGGCGTCGCTGGACGAGGCGTGGTTGACCTGGGCATGCCAGCTGCAGGCTACCCAGGACAGGCTGTTTTGGGACGACGAGGCCGAGGGGGGATATTTCCACACCGCGAAACCGGTGAAGGGCGGTGGTAGTAAGGGTGCAGCGACAGCGGCGGCCGAGAACCCCGAGCAGTTGATTCTGCGTCTCAAAGACGACCATGACGGTGCTGAGCCGTCCTACAACTCGGTGGCCGCACGTAACCTGCTCCGTTTGGCCGGCTTCTTTGGTACCACAGGGTCTTCGCCATCGACCACTGCAGCCTCCAGTGAGACCGGTGCAAACTACCAGGCGCACGCTGAGCGAACCCTGGCCTGCTTCAGCGACACGCTGGACGACGCCCCGCAGTCCATGCCGGCCATGCTGGTGGCAGTAATGCAACTGCTGCAGGGTAATCAAGAGATTATTGTCGCCGGCGAGCGTGACCATCCGCAGACGCAGGCGTACCTGGAGTATCTGCACCAGGGCCACTTTATGCCAAACCGGGTCCTGATGTTGGCCGATCCGTCGTCGCACGGTGAGCTGGCCCAAGGGAATGGCGTGGTGGCCGAAATTATGGCCAACCACCGGCGACAGGATGAGGGTGAGGAGGCTATAGATACTAAGGTGGCGCCCCAGGTATACATTTGCGAGAATTCGACCTGTGGCCTGCCACTGTCGTCGCTCAAGGAGTTGAAGGCCCGTCTGCCAGTGTAGATACCGATCATAGCTTAGGTTGAGAGTCCCCCGTCATGGTTGTTAGTTTCGAATTTGCAATATATCTATGGCCTAACCATCCATATCACAATTTGCCGGATAGTCTGGCAAAATTTACGCAGGCCTTTCCCGTAGTGGACGCCGTCGTGTCTGGCCGTATGGAGAGAGGGGAGGCATGACTCTAGTCTACCGTACATTCCTTGAGATTATCAGCCCACCTTCGTCCTTCTGTCGAGGTGAAGAAGAGAGGATGTAGGACGAGCGTGGCTCGCATCCTTGGCAACGCCACCGGGAAGGTATCCCACGTCGCCCAGATTAAGCGTTATTGTGGAGAACCACGAACGTCACCTGCATATCCGTGGTCAATTACAGAACCCGGGGTCATTCATGGAGTCGCATGGGAAGGACGCGTCTGTACGGTCCTACATACCAGGACACGGGGCACACGCAAGAGCGGCCCTATGTAGACAAGATATCTCCTACATTGCTACCGGACTGATAGGAGGGAATTGGATTGGCCTCTGGCCAACAGCTAATGGCCAGCCGGTCATTTGCGCCGCCAGTTGACACCAGGAAGCGAGACATAAAGGCTGATCCTTAGCGTCACCACGCTGGCCGATGCTGCCGTGGGTTGGAGACTGGTCTCCCACGCTTAGGGACTGGCGGACGGCTACACCCTCCCCCCCTTCCGGTGCGGTCCGTTAGCACAGCCGCGATCGCGGTTCCCTCACCTGGTAATGGTACCGAGCCCACGCACCCTCGCTGTCCGCGAGGCAAGTTTGCAAGGACGAGGCGTGAGTGATTTCTCACCTGGCCGGTTCCCTGTAACGACGCTTTAGGGCTCCGGCTGCCGCTCGATTCCCATGTAGCTATTATTATTATGCTTTGGCTACAATAAACTGTCATTGCCGTCCTACTCGCGTCGGACGGGCCACCCCAGTACTGTCGTCATGGCTGGCCCATGCCCCTGCAACTAGGTTCGTTGTGTACGACTCGTGCCGGTGATATCCGGCGAGGCGTCTTCAACAAAGCGCTTCCATGGGTACCTCGGACCAAGCCGCACAGAAGGACGAGTCGGATGGGGTAATCGCTCATATGCGCGGACGTCCTTACCCGCAGTCTTGCTGGTAAGGCTCGGCCAGATAAAGCCAAATGAGGGCGTCTTTATCGCAACGTAGGCCTTGGCAGTGGGAGGAAGGGATACATGAGGGCTAGGCTATGACGCAGGGTCGTGGAGCTCCGACCAAGGCATACTTTTGAGGAGTATGGACCAGGAGGGGAAGGGACGGGTAGAACCACCACCCGTTCCTCTTAGATTGGACTGGGGGCCGAGTTCGGCTAGACAGGTGAGGTATAAAACGCCCAGGATGGAGCGCCGAGGATGATGAAAAAGAACCTGTCTATCTGCAACTATCTTGATACGGAATGCCCCTTACACGCATATTGGGTCCATCTCCCTCCTCCTAGCTACCACTTCTCATCAACCCCCTGAGCAGCTTCCATCCCAGCCGCCACCCAATACCTTGGCAGTTGATCCTTTACAGCCGCACGGTCCCACCTGTCGCCAGCCTTTACCGGCCATTTTGTTCCTATCCAACTTGTATTGTAAATCCCACATAACTGCTAACCAACGCCATGAATAACACGTTTCCGCAGCTGTCCAAGCTGAATATTTTGGCGGAGAGCAATGTGTTCCGCGTCCAGACCAACCCACCGAGTAAGTGATACGCCACGGCGGCGGGCTCGTGCCTCATGCAGGGATCCTCTCTGCGGTTCCCTGGGCCTGACCGAAGTGGACCAGGGATTGCGTGTGCGGACTAAACTTGCAAGGGTCCGCTAGACCCGCCCAGTCGGGTCGGGCCAGGCCTCCCACGCAGGCGGGTTCCTGGGACTTGTGGCGGGAGGGAGGTACCCGATGACCGTCACGCGAGATGGTTGGTATGTGGTACCCAGTGGGCGGGCCCGTGCCTCATACCGGTAGGCCTGGCACGTTGCCGGTGCCGGCTACCACGCACCTCAGGCCATATCGGCCGTTTTTAGATTACCTGTGACCCGGCGGTCATGTAGTCGGTGGGGCGGTTGGTTAAGTGTGCATCGTCCACCTTTCCTAGGTGTCGCTCTGCTTAAACGTACCAGGATGCTCACGCGCCGCCCGCAAGGGTCCGCGTCCCTATCGCCTGTCATCATCCGGCTCGCGTTGGCCTGTATCCCCGCTATAATAACCCGCTGCCGGGCCTCTAGGGCTGTAGCCAGCACACTTTATTTACTTGCCGGCCCACTGCCCTGGCATTGGTTTCCTCTGATTTTCCCGCTGGCCTCTCGCCGTGTCGCAACTGACGCACAATTGTTGTATCCTACGTAGCCAGTCCCCGAGACCTTTTTCCCAACCTGCCGAACTCTCCCGCCTACGGCCGCACGCCTTTCCCATTTGCCCATTTTACCAGCCCTCACTTTCGGATTCGTCAGCTCTGAGTCTCTTGGTCCAAACGACGTAATCGATCCTACGTACCCCGTTCCTGCTTCGCCAGGATTCCACTTCCACCTTGGCCTTGGGCAGACCTGGACTTATTACCCCTGGCCTCCTGCTGGTCTTCGCTTAGCGACGCCAACCCGCTACGCTCGCTCCCTTACTCAGTTTTGCTATCCATATAATTGCTACGCCTGCCCAGCATTCTGTGCACTTAAGCAACTTTTAGGTCACTTTTTCTAGTCGTTCTTTTACAACTTGGTCGTTAGCTTCCCCACTCTTTCTGCTTGGCGCTCCAGAACCCTGTGCCCTCGTCCATCGTTATCAACCACTTTTCCGCTAGATATCCGTGCCAGCCATACGCTCCACCTCCCGACCCCCTCCCCACCCCTTCCTCTACGTCGCCAACCTCTTTTAACCAGGTTCTAACCCCCGCTTCCCTCGACCCTGTCCCCGCCATCCCCGGGCTCACTCATCGCCTAACCTGCTGCCCATCCCATCCCCATTGCACCATGGGCACGTACACCCCATCTTCCGCCGCCGCCGCGGCTGTCACCAAAGCCCCCGCCGGCCCTGGCAACATGACCTTCCCTGGGCTGGTTCGCCATAACAGCCTGGAGGGCGGCGTCGCCAAGACCAAGATTGCCAGCCTCATGGAGGACTTTGACCGTCAGGAGGAACCGGCAGGTAAGTGTAGTATTGGTGTTGCTGTCTCCAGGTATGGACGGTGCGGGCCCCACGGCCACTGTAGGACCCCTCGGTGGTAGCTAGGGCGTTCGCCCATTTTTGGCGCAGTGCCAAGCAGCCGCGATACAGTCGCCCTGCTGAACAGGGGAAAAATCCCAGGTTCGGCACGACGGCGGTCACTGGCACTGAAGCAGTGACGTCGTGCAGCCGCACCAACTGCTCCCACCCGGGCCTGGCGCGTCGGACTAAATCGGATCCACCGATTCCCACTCACCTACTCGGTCACCTATTCACCCTCCCCTCCCCCCTGCCACGGCTTCCCTCGCCCTGGTCGCCCGCTCAGACGTTGGCACCGTCCAGAAGGCCATCATCCGCCACCTGAGCACCACCCTGGTCAAGATCCCCCGCGACGTGGACTCGCTGGCCACCTACCTGGCCTCGGCCTACTCGGTGCGCGACCGCCTCATCCAAAAGTGGAACGAGACCCAGGAGTACCACGAGCGCCACCAGGTCAAGCGCGTCTACTATATGTCGATGGAGTTCCTGCTGGGCCGCTCCCTCGACAACGCCCTGTTGGCCCTCGGCCTCAAGAAGGTGTACTCCGACACCTTGAACGGCCTGGGCTTCAACATGGAGTCCTGCCTCGAGGAGGAACTCAATGCCGGTCTGGGAAACGGCGGTCTGGGCCGTCTGGCCGCCTGCTACGTGGACTCGCTGGCCACGATGGACTATCCCGGCTGGGGGTACGGGCTGCGCTACGAGTACGGCATGTTCAAGCAGAAGATCGTCGACGGCTTCCAGACCGAGGTGCCCGACAACTGGTTAGCCGACCCCAACCCCTGGGAGCTACCCCGTCCGGAGATCACCTACAAAGTGCGCTTCTACGGCCATGTGTCCAGCGCCCGCGACGCCCAGGACGTGGAGCGCCACAAGTGGGACGGCGGCCAGGTCTTCGAGGCCATGGCCTACGACGTGCCCGTGCCCGGCTACGGCACCAACAACGTGACCAACATTCGCCTGTGGAGCTGTAAGAAGAGCGAGCTATTCGACCTGACCGCCTTCAATGACGGCAACTACGACGCCGCCATGGCCGCCAAGCTTCAGGCCGAGAACCTTACCGCCGTGCTCTACCCGAACGACAACCACATGGTGGGCAAGGAGCTACGCCTCAAGCAGGAGTTCCTGTTCGCCAGTGCCACCCTACAGGACATCATCTTCCGCTTCAAGAAGACCACCCGCCCGTGGGTCGACTTCCCCGACCTGGTGGCCATCCAGCTCAACGACACCCACCCCACCCTAGGCGTCCCAGAACTACAGCGTCTGCTGGTGGACGAGGAGGGTCTGAGCTGGGACGAGGCCTGGGACATTGTGAACCGCACCTTCAGTTTCACCAACCACACCGTGCTGCCCGAGGCCATGGAGCGCTGGCCCGTGACCATGCTCGAGAAGATCCTGCCGCGCCATATGAGCATCATCTACGATATCAACCTGTTCTTTTTGCAGAAGGTCGAGAAGAAATTCCCCAACGACCGCGACCTCCTGCGCCGCATCTCAGCCATTGAGGAGGGCTCCCCGCAGCAGGTGCGCATGGCCTTCTTGGCCTGCATTGCCTCGCATACCGTCAACGGCGTGGCCGAGATCCACTCTGAGATCATCAAGAAAACCATCTTCCGCGACTTCATCCCGTATTTTGGCGCCGACAAGTTCGTCAACAAGACCAACGGTATCGCCCCGCGTCGCTGGCTGCACCAGGCCAACCCGCAGCTGAGTGAGCTTATCACTGAGGTGGTGGGTGATAAGAGCTGGATTAAGGATCTGCGTAAGCTCATAATTCTGGAGGACCGCATCGGCGACGCCGAGTTCGAGGAACGCTGGGTGGCCATCAAGCACGCCAATAAGCAGCGCCTGGCCGACTACATTGAGAGGGTGTGTGACATCAAAGTGAATCCGGACGCCGTGTTCGACGTGCAGGTCAAGCGTATCCACGAGTACAAACGCCAGTTCATGAATATTCTGGCCGTCATCCACCGCTACAACCAGCTCAAGGCCATGCCTGAGGCGCGTCGCCAGAAGGAACTGCCCAAGGTGATGATTTTCAGCGGCAAGGCGGCGTCCGGGTACTACATTGCCAAGCTTATCATCAAGCTTATCAACAGCGTAGCGGCCGTGGTCAATGCCGACTCGGCCATCGGGGACCTCCTCAAGGTGGTCTTCATCCCGGACTACAACGTATCGGTGGCCGAGGTGATCATCCCGGCCAGCGACGTATCACAGCACATCTCGACGGCTGGTACTGAGGCCTCCGGCACGTCCAACATGAAGTTTGTGCTCAACGGCGGCCTGATCCTGGGCACCGTGGACGGTGCCAACGTGGAGATTTGCGAGGAGATAGGCGAGGACAACATTTTCAATTTTGGCTGCCTGGCCGACGAGGTGGAGGATTTCCGCCACACCCAACGGTACCGCCCTAGCTCGCTGCACCCGGCGCTCAAGACCGTGCTCGGCACCATCGAAAGCGGAGCTTTTGGCGACCCCGGCGTATTCGCCCCGCTTCTCGAGACCCTCCGCTCCGGCGGTGACGTTTACCTCGTGTCCATCGACTTCCCGTCTTACCTCGAAGCCATCAAGTCCGTCGACCGCGCCTACCGCGATCGTCCCAAGTGGGTCGCCCGGTCCATTCGATGCACCGCCAACCTCGCCAAGTTCTCTTCGGACCGCGCGATCCACGAGTACGCCGAACAGATTTGGAACATCAAGCAGTGTCCCGTCCCTTCCAAGGTATAAAGTCCGTTGATGCGCGGGGGAGATGGGGCTTGAGCCCAGCTTTGATGTCCCCTGATCCTTAGCACTACCTATTGCGTTTTTATTATTATTATACCTTTCCCCACTCTGGCTCCACAGATTTCTCTACCCCCTCCCCTCCTTCTGATTAGGACGAATGTCTTTCGAGATACCTTTTCTTTTGTTATACTCGGCGACCGTTACTATACATATTTTCCACCTTTTATTTGTCAACTAGCCATCGCTTACCATCATCATGGCGCGCCGCATTAAAGGCAAGGATATCCCGTATAGTTGTACAGTGTAAGCGATATACTGCACGCTTTTAAAGAGGGGAGCGGCTCAAGCAAATCGCCAATCGACATAAGGCATGGGGCTTGGCCACTACGTGGATAATGATGACTCCGCGGCATTCCTTTAGCCGTAGCGAATAGACTTGGCAGTTTCACGTGTCGAACGGGGATGAGGTTCTCAGTATGTGCAGGAGGGGGAGATCGTAAACAGACTTGGCTGGACCTGGGCCTGTTAGCCCTGCCGCAGTGGAGGGCCGTTGGTTTGTTTTGAGTTTGATGTAGTCCCAAAGTTTCCGTGTGCGTTGCGGGCTGTACCATCCTCAATATTGTTTCCGCCCGTTGTTACCTTTAAGTGGCCGGATCTCATTCCCTTTGTGCCTATGACCTATTGAAACCGAACCCTTTTTAATGTCCCCGCATTCCTTCTGTTTACCAATAACTAGGGGTACCCACTAGAGTCGCCTCTCCAACCTTCGTTTTTCATCCCTCATATCGACCCATCACTACACCCCTCGTTCCCACCACAACCCCCATAAGGCTGCGCCCATCTTGGACACGGGTCAATTCCCCTCCTTCACCTCTATCTCGCCCTCACTCCCCCCCCTCATGGCGGACTTACCAGCGAGCGGTCGTTCTACGCGCCGATCCGCAAGCAGTTCCGGCCGGAAAACCACCTCCCGCAAGGACCGATTTGCCGAGCTACGTAAGCTTAAGGCCTCCGGCGAGACACGCCTGGCGCACTATGAAGACGCAGCCGAAGCGGAGGATGACGACGACGACAACCTGGACTACGAAGCCATAGAACGTGCCCGGCTCGAAGACAATTTTGTCGTCGACGACGACGGGCTCGGGTACGCCGAAACCGGACTCGATGGCTTCGAGAATGATGACGACAATGGTCACTCCGACGAGGACAGCGCGGACGAGGCAGGCAGAGGGAAACACGGGCGGCGTAAGCGTCGTCGCCCTGAAGAAGATGATGGCGTCCGCCAGGCTGGTGGCAGTAAACGCACGTCGATAAAGGCCAAGGATGGTGGTAAGATGATCCCGCTGGCCAACGCTAAACAGCGTCTGACCACGTTTTTCCGTAAGGGCGCCGATGAGTCCGGTTCTGTGGGCCGCGGGGCTAACCGAACGGCCGATACCAAAAGCACTAGCCAAGCTGACGATCAGTTCATGGCTGGCCTGCTCAACGACCTCGACGACGGACTGGACGATATCCCGCTGCGGAAACCGGCCAAGCCTAAGGTGACGAACGCGGCTCGCCATGCTAAGGCCCAGAATACCCCAAACCAATCCATCCATAGGGCTCAGGCTACCTTGGTAGTCGAGACCGATCTGACTAACCACGTCAAGCAGGAACGGACGGAAGAAGAATACGCGCCGCTCGCGCCCCCGTCCCAGCCGGCCCTGGCGTTTGGTGCCGACACAGAAGGGATCAAACAAGAGCCCGGCCCCGACCCGATCGAGCCCCTCCCGGTGCCGGTCAAACAAGAAGCCCCCGAACCCCCTGCTAATCGATTCGACGACGATTTCATGGATACTGACGGCATGGATCCATTCGACGATCCTGAGATGGAGCAGGAAATGGTGGCAGCGGCCAGCGCCCTGACACCCCATTTCCGCAGCACAGGCCCGCCGGAAGCCGCTACCACACCCACCAAACCTGGACCGCGCCTCGAGGACCTCACGTCCGAACTCAAACTGAACCAGGACTTTAATCTCCCACAATTCGGCCTGAACCTAGACGCCGCCACTACCGATGCCGACTTGGACGATAGCAAGCCCGCCACCGGCGGTTCCACAGCCACCTCATCCATGCCATCGGCCAGCGCCACCGCGACCGCCGAAGCAGTGCTTGACGCCGACGGCACGCTGCCCTTCTTCTGGCTGGATGCCTTCGAAAAAGATGGGCTGGTCTACCTGTTTGGCAAGGTCCGTCACCAACCTCCATGTAGTACCGGCCCAGCCGATCCCGCCAAGGCTGTGCGGTACCTCAGCTGCTGCCTCACCGTACGTAACCTAGACCGGAACCTATATGTGCTCCCCCGTGAGAAAGTACTCGACGCCACCGGCCGCGAGACCGTCGAGGATGTGACCATGACCCACGTACTCGCTGAGATGGAGCCTGCCCTCAAGGCCCTCCGTATCACCCGCCGCCGGGCAAAACAGGTCACCCGCAAGTACGCATTCGAGCTGCCGGGGATCCCCTCCGATGCGACCTACTACAAGCTCCTGTACCCCGCCCAACGTAAGCCTCACCCATCAAGCTGCACCAGCTTAGTTTGCTACACCAATGGAGCCACAGACCGTTCAAAACGCCTGTAGCCCCCAATACTCACTCCGCTATGTCAACTGGTCTAACCTGATAACGTATTGCGCCGCCACCTTTCCCATATCCACTGTAGTCCCCGCCTACAATGGCCCGCTGACCGGTCGGACTTTCCGCCACATCTTTGGTACCAATACGTCGGCCCTGGAGCTGTTCCTTGTGAAGCGTAAGATGATGGGCCCCTGTTGGCTTCGAATCCGTCACGCCCAGATCCAGCACCAGAACCTATCGTGGTGCCGGGTGGAGGCGGCCGTTGACGACCCCAAGGACATTTCCCCCTACGGTGATACCGACGCCGACCGTCCTTCGCAGCCCCCACCGCTCACCATCATGACCGTCAATCTCAAGACCATGATCAACCCCCAACGCACAGGCAACGAGATTGTGGCTGCTCACCTCCTGGTCAACCGCCAGGTCCAGGTTGACGGTCCCGCCGATATCCGCACCCTGCCCTCAGAACAGTACACCGTCGTTCGCGCCCTAACCGGTGGGTTTCTCCCCGTAGGCATGACCACCGCCTTGCAGAAGCAGCAAATGAAGGTCGAGTTGGCGCGGAACGAACAGGCCCTGCTCAACTACCTCATGGCCACCCTGCAGGCGATCGACCCCGACATCCTTGTGGGGCATAACTTTCTGGGCCACGACCTCAACCTCCTCCTGTCCCGCATGAAGGAGCTCAAGACCTCGCACTGGTCCCGCCTCGGTCGCCTCCGCCGTACCCAGTGGCCTAAGGCCCTCAATGCGGGGAGCGGCGGCGGTGGGTGGACCACTGCCAGCTATGGCGAGCGGGCCATCTTGAGCGGCCGCGTGGTGTGCGATACCTACCTGGCCTCTAAGGACCTGATCCGTTCCAAGAGCTACAGCCTGACCCAGCTGGCGTCCTCGGAGCTGCAGATTGAGCGTACCGAGATTGACTTTGACAAGGTGCCGGCCTACTTCGCCAGCGCCAAGGACCTGACCACGTTCCTCAAGCACTGCCAGTTTGACGCCTACCTGGTCGCCAGTCTAATGTACCGCCTCCAAATCCTGCCGCTTACCAAACAGCTCACCAACCTCGCCGGGAACCTGTGGGCCCGCACCATGACCGGGGCCCGTGCTGAACGCAACGAGTTTCTGCTGCTCCACGAGTTCCACCGGTGCAAGTTCATCTGCCCTGACAAGGCTGCGTTCGGTGGTAAGGGCGGAGCCAAGGGTGCCGTTCCAGCGACGGTTGCCACGTTGACCGCCCCTGCTGCCGCAGCGGCGGATCCGCAGGCCGATGGAGACGAGCAGGAACTCGAGCTGACCGCAGAGGGGCTCGCCAACCCCACGGGTCCGCCCGCCCCGGGGAAATCCGCCCGCCGCAAGCCGGCCTACACGGGCGGCCTGGTGTTGGAACCCAAGCGTGGATTCTACGACCGGTTCGTCTTGCTCCTAGATTTCAACTCGCTGTACCCGTCCATCATCCAGGAATTCAATATCTGCTTCACCACTGTGAACCGCGGGGATGACCCGGTCGCGACTGCCCCGGATGACACGGGGGACCGGGTTCCGGACCTTCCCGACCCGTACCTCGAACCAGGCCTTCTTCCACGCTTGCTAAAGACTCTTGTGGACCGCCGTCGTCAGGTCAAAAATCTGATGAAGGCCAAGGACCTCAGTCCGGCCCAGGCCGTGCAGTTCAACATTCGTCAACAGGCCCTGAAACTCACCGCCAACAGCATGTACGGGTGCCTAGGGTTCGTGCAATCCCGCTTCTACGCCAAGCCTCTAGCCATGCTCATTACGCACAAGGGCCGCGAGATTTTGCAGAGTACCGTCCAACTGGCCGAGGCTGAACACCTTGAGGTGATTTACGGCGATACCGACTCCATCATGATCCACACCCGGACCACTGACCTCGACCAGGTCATGCAGATCGGCCGCGACTTCAAAAAGAAGATTAACGAGCGGTACCGTCTACTTGAGCTTGATATTGACGGGATCTTCCAGCGCATGCTCCTGCTTAAGAAGAAGAAGTACGCCGCGCTCACCATCAAGGAGGACCCGAACGCGAACCCGGTAGCAGTCAAATCCGAACCGACCGACCCTAATAACCCGCCCATCCTGCCGCCAGGTTACCGCACCGAGGTGGAAATCAAAGGTCTGGACCTGGTACGTCGCGACTGGTGCGAACTGTCGCACGATGCCTCACAGTATGTGCTGGCCCAGATCCTCTCGGGTGACGAGCACGACGAGATTCTGGCGCGCATCCATGCCCACCTCGGTGAGGTCAGCGAGAACGTCCGCGCCAGCCGCGTTCCCGTGGCCAAGTACGTCGTCAACAAAGGCCTAACCAAGAACCCCGAAGCGTACAACGATGCCAAGTCTCAGCCACACGTCCAGGTTGCCCTCCGAATGAAACGTCGCGGCCAAGCCGTTGGCGCCGGCGACACCGTGCCCTACGTAATTGCCACGCTGGACAGCCACCTCGCCCAAACAGCCACGCCTAAGACGGACAACGTCAAGCAGGAGGGTGAGGGAGAGGCCTCGCGAGCCGTCCCGACCAGTAACCTGTCCTACGCCGAGCGGGCTTACCACCCCAAAGACTTTGAAGTACCCGATACGCCGCTTCGTGTCGACGGTGAGTGGTACCTTAACCAACAGGTCCACCCACCCATCATGCGATTGTGCGAGCCCCTGGAGGGCACCGATTCGGCCCGTCTGGCCGGGTGCCTTGGTCTGGATCCGGCCAAGTTTAGCACCTACGGCGGCGGGCCCGGAAGCGGAGTCGGAGGAGCCGCCGGAAACGGCAGGGACGGTTCGGCTGGCCCGCGGACCCTCGACTCCCAAATCTCCGATGCCGAACGGTTTGCCCAAGTTGACAAGTGGGCGGTTCGGTGCCAAGTCTGCCGCCAAACGTTTGAGTTTCCCGGTATCGTCCATCTACCCAAGCCGGCCCCTGCAGGTACCATCCCCGTACCTTCCGCGTCTCTGTCGGTCCAGCCTGGGTTCCAGTGTCCGCGATCAGAATGCCAGAATCTGGTCAGTTTTCCCAGTCTCCAGGCTCAGCTCACCGTCAACTTGCGCCGCCACATTCAAAAGTACCACAACTTTACCTTGGTTTGCGACGATGCCGACGACGCTAGCCAGCACCGAACCCGCCAAATGTCAGTATACGGGAAACGGTGCCTCCAGCCCCGGTGCCGCGGTCGTATGGCCGAAGAGGTAAGCCCCACTATTGCTACCGATGCCCCGTTGCACGTATACGGCGTGCAGCTCCTGTTTGTTTGCTTTTCCTGGCGTAATCGGCCTGATACTAACCTATTTCTAACCCTGTATTTCCAACGTTCCGCACGCTCCATGTTGTTACAGTACTCTGACCGCGCCCTGTATACCCAGCTGCTATACTTCGAGAACCTCTTCCGTCTGGACAAGGCCGAGGCGCAGGCCCAGGACGACGGCCAGAAGGGCCTCATCCGTGGCATCCATAACCGCCACGCCCAGGTTTATGAGGGGCTGCGCCGGGCAGCTGCCGACTACTTGGACCTCTCAGCGCGCCGGTTTGTGGATTTGGGTGACTTGTTCAAGGACATTGCCATTGCCTGAGGCACTTATCTATCATTATTTTTTGGTTTTACTTGTCTAATCTCGTATGTAGATGAATCACGATCACTTACGCAGCCCTTGTAGTTATTAAAATCTTTACTCATAGTTAACTATTAGGCAACGCGGTGTCCGCTGATGAATAGTGACCAAGTTAAAAAAAACACTTCTTGAACTATTACGAGGCACCATTACAAGTCCCAGCGCCCAACTCCATTCGAAATTAGGTGGGCTCTGTACCACAATTCCTCTCGACAAAAGTGTGCGGAAACGAGGATTGGGGGAACAGTTTATTGGGGCCTCGGGCGGTCGAAGGTGAGTTAACAAGTAGGAGTCAAAGCTTAATAGGTGGTTACTATCGTTTATTGAATAGATTCGGGCAGGTACTTATATATGATAACCCAACCGAGGTGCCCCCAGGAAGTCACCCAGTCAAAGAAAGCTGCCTCCCTTCAGGACCTGTCTTTCTGATGGAATGTGCCAACTTCCATCACCGATTAGCGTTATCCTTTGAGAACCAGGAAGGCGGCGGCCTTCAGACTTTGAGGGAGAATTTGACTCATCTAGGATCCTAGCCCTCACGGAATAAGTCTCCAACCCAAACGCCTCGAGTTACGCCAAACGGTTTGGCATCATCACTTGAACCACATTTATTTAAAGACGGCGAATTGGCCATAAACGATGGATACGTCAAGTGTGTAAAAAACACTGTTTCTTTATTTCCAACTGGCCTGCTTGCCTACGACCCGCCCCCGGTCTGTCTCCAGTTGCCCCTCCCCTCGGGCCACGCACCCCGTCACACTAGTACTAGCGAGAAGACATTGGCAGAAAATTGGATGATAGCACAAAGTAAGAAATAGAAACATAAGAATAACAAGAACTATGAAAAAGTACATTTGGCAAGCGTAGGCAGAGTAGAGAAAGTTACGGTATGCCTTTATCAGACGTCTAATGGAGCGTTAGAATACGGGAATCCCACGCTAGGTCGGAGGCAGTATGTTCCTTCACGGCAGATATCGTCACGCATTGGCTATACACGTTACATAACAACAGCCTCTCAGCTTGTGTACCAAAGGATTTCGCTGGTTGTGCGCCCACAAAGTCTGTATTCGTTCGTGCCATGGGTACAATCTTGAGCAACCAAGAAGTGCCCTATGGCAAGGGGGGAAACGATAGTCGTAGCTAGGAAAACAAACCAAGGAAAGATAGTTTGTACTATGGAATTGTGTGTAGGCATTTACTGTCGATTTACTGAGGATGACCGGGTGAGTCTCGAATAATCGACAATGGCTAAGGTAGGCGTGATCCGGGACCCTTACTATAAGCAATATCCTGGTGTGTGAGCATGTTACTCTTGATGGCTGCCGACGTGGTGCCCTATTGATTACGGGTAGGACGCTGTTACATGGGGTCTAGTCGAAGTGTTGGCTAGGGTAGCGAAAAGTGAGGGAGAGGAGGTGAATGTAGTGAAGGTGCGGTTAGCGGTGGGGCCGGCCGGCTGGTTGCCATAAGGTAAGGAAGGTTGGTGGGAAAGGGTTAGGCTAATGTTTGGACCAGGCGGTGCACGGGTGGCCGGACGAGGAAGGGCGACAAGAGACGGAACTTAGCTGTGATCAATGCAGGTGCATGCAACAGTTGCGGCAACCACAGTGACCGCCACCATGGTAATTAATTAGCAGCCGGACTAATGGTGTGCCCGAGTTGATAGTGCAAGGAGGGGCCGGGTGCCTGGCGAGATGGAGAGGGAGAGCGGCGACGTCGTCGCGTCAGTAAACAAGTCCATAAGGAATAGACCCTTAAACAAAAGGAGGTACCTGCCAACGTGGCCGATACCATTCTGACCCGGAAGCGGACGGAAGGAGGCGAATATGAAAATGGCCGGAATTGGCAGTGGAGATATGGGAACGATAGATGAAGAACGAACGTAGAAAGCATGCCACAGCTACTCGGTAAATAAAGGATGGATCCGGGGTGAAAGCCGTGCCGGCTAGCTGGCCATTTCCTCCTCTAGGTGACCGGCACTTACGGCATGGTGGTACGAGTGATAAAAACACCGTCACAAGTTCAACTTGAAGCCCTTCAAACATGCAATCACGGTCGGCATTTCCCAAGGATGTTATGCCACCGACTTTCTAATGTCCTGGACTTGATTCGTATCGCCATTGTTGAGGCTGCGCAGCCACTCGGGCCTTGCCACATCCCATGTCTTGCCAGCGTCGATCGGCATATTTAAAGGTGACGATAGCGTACCGCAGGTAAAACGGCCCGGCTTCTACAAATGAGTATTCTGACCGCTCGATACCGCTTCACCATTTAGCGATCTAATCCCTATCGATTCTACTGATTGAATATCCGAAATCCACATTGCACCTGGACGCCTAGCCGCCAGCCCCTAGACCACCACTTTTCCGGCCGGTCCCGTGCTTAAACTTGTCTGGGTTTCACCGTACGACCCGTCTATTCACATCCTATTACCTCCAGAATCTAGCCTCGCATATCGACCCCACCACCTGCCATGACCCAGTTCTCGACACCACAGCCCAGCGGCTCCACTGGGCCCGGCACCCAGCAACCCCGGGCCGTCCCCTTGACGAGTGAGACGGGCGACCAGCAGGCCCTCAGCACCGAAACGGACGACATTGATGCAGCCGGCAACACGCCGCCGTTGGTTTCCGGACTCACCCACCAGCTCACCGTAGACAGTGGCCCAACCCATATCCGTGGCCCAGCGAACTCATTGTCGGCGGCCGGGCCGGGTTCACTGACCCGCTTTAGGAGTGAGGATGTGACCGCAGACCGCGACAGCTGCGGTCACTCTGTCACCTTGGCCGTTTCACCGCCAGTGGGTGTACGTACCCGGCGTTCCAACAGTATCTCCGAAATCATCATGGCGTCACAAAAAACCGCCGCCCACGTCCCGAAGCAGCCCTCCCTGCCCCCGAGTACCGTCGACGCTGACTTGGATCCTGCTAATCACCCATCCCAGTCTGCGGCCAAAATGGCTCCCACTAATAATCCCCTTCCGACCGCTGCCCCTGCCTGTAGTAAAAAGTCCGCCTTTACTTGGAAACGGACTTTGGAACGCACGACCAAGGCCATTGTGTCCGTCGAGACAAACATCGTCCGTTTGTTTGATACGGAGTTATCCGGCACGTACACCGCCACGGGGTTCGTGGTCGACGCCGAGCGCGGAATCATTCTCTCCAATCGTCACGTGGTCAACCCAGCCCCACTGTCGGCCCAAGCCATCTTCACTAACTACGAGGAGGTGCCCCTGGAGCCCATCTATCGCGATCCTGTGCACGACTTTGGCTTCTTTCGGTTTGACCCCAGCAAGGTCCGCTTCATGAAGCTCGCCTCCATCCCGCTGTCCCCACACCGCGCCCGGGTGGGCCTTGAGATCCGCGTAGTTGGCCATCACGCCGGCGAAAAACTGTCCGCTTTGGCCGGCACTTTGGCCCGACTGGATCGTCGCGCCCCGGACTACGGCGTTGGCAACTACAACGATTTCAACACCTTCTACCTGAGGGCAGCCCCGCGTACCAGAGCCGGGTCGTCAGGTAGTCCCGTCCTCGACATTGAAGGACATGCCGTGGCCCTCAACGCTGGGGGTGCCATTGTTCCCTCGTCCAGCTTTAACCTACTCAACCGCTTCGAGCGTGGCTCGTCCAGTTTTTACCTCCCGCTCGACCGCATCGTGCGTGCCTTGCGTTACATCAGGGAGGGTGAGCCCGTGCCCCGGGGTACCCTCCAGACTGAATTCGAGCACCAGTCTTACGACGAGTTGCGTCGGCTGGGACTGGAGGCCACCATTGAGGAGAGCATGCGCCAGCGGTTCCCGGCCGAAACCGGCATGCTGGTGGTGCGCTCGGTCCTACCCAAAGGACCCGCCGACCAGAAGCTCCGTCCCGGCGACATTTTGGTGGCCGTGAACGACCGGCCCGTCACGGGCTTCACGCCACTGTTTGCCACCGTTGACGATGCGGTGGGCCGTAACATCACCCTCACCGTGTGCCGCGGCCCGCAGGC
>JANBPT010000079.1:0-81042 GCA_027575765.1 Tieghemiomyces parasiticus
GCCTGTCAGACGACAGTAGCAAAGTTTACGGGGCCATATCGCACCCAAGGTGATGCTGACCATTGCTTTTCATCAGGTGTGGCCTGTTGCACCTGCATGGCAAGCCCCCGGGTGTCAAGGTCTCCACCGAACTCTATGTAGAGTACGGGCTGAAGCCCATGGTCCAGGCCTGGGGGGAGGCACGTGGAGGTCTGGACCATTACCTTCCACAGCTCTACCACAATAATGCACCACCACATTGCACTGCAGCTACCCAGACCTACATTTCCGCCTCTAAACTCAAACTTATTTCGGATCCTCCCTACAATCCTGATCTGGCCCCCTGCTACTTCAGGCTGTTCAGGAACATCCAACAGCGGCTGAGGGGTAACAAGTTCGTCACGGTGGAGGCGGTCGTGGACGCCTGGCGATTGGAGCTAGCTAAGCTCCCATCGAATGCCTTTAGAGCCTGCTATGATAGCTAAATAGAGAAAGCTTACCGAGTGGTACAGAGTGGTAGTAATTATTATCAATAAGCGCTATTTAGATTTGAGGAAACTGAAGTTTTATAGAGTACCCATAACCAACTCTCACCTCCAGTGCTAAAATGTGCGGCCCCCTCACTGACGCTCATGCGGCCGTCTGTTCCTCCACCCTCCCTATTAGCCCTAGGCTCTATGGCGACTTCAATGAGTATTATACTGTGATGGCCGTCTGGCATGTGGCAGATGGGGAGACCTAGGTGGCGAAGCAAGTCGGCAAAGGGCGCAGAAAAAGCACGGTTTACAAATATGTACGGGTATTTCACACTTGATTTTTATTAGACTGCGCCCTGCGCCTGTCTATATATAAACCCGGCTTGGATAGGATATCGAATACCAACTACATACACGTGGAGGAAGACGGTACTGTAAACTCCCACATTGTGGAGAGAGGGGCGAAGCAGTATCCCTTGCGGGATCCTTCTGGGTCGTCGTCCGGGTAGTTTATTGGACGGCTTACGATGGGGAGGTCCAATCGGGTGGACGCCGTGGATTTGCCCTGCTCAGACGACCAGGGGTGGAGGTCACTTGGTTCCCACTGAGGTGCTCCCCTCCACCTTTCTTTTCTTATTGGGTCGGGCCCGCCCCTCTTCTATTATAATGGTGCAGGTGGTCCCTCTTGATTAGCGCACCAAACCGCCAAATATACCCGCCCTCCAGGCTCTGACACCGGCGATTGCCACTATTATGTGTCAGCTTCGCAGCTGCCGCAGCTTCAGGTGCCGCCTACTGGGCAACCTGGCCCCCAGGCCCTGACCCTCCAGTACCGCCGAGTTCGCATCATCCCTGACTGTCACGATTTTATCTACTTCTTTCTCTGCCCCTCCTAGGGCCATCCCCCCTTTTTTTCACACCTTCCAATAATAACCGCCACTATGTCGAGTGTCACACAAGGCATAGTATATCCGGCAGGGCTAATTACCAACGCTAGTCCTGCCGGGTATAAGACTGGTAGACTTGCGCTAAAGTGCAGCCGTGCTGATATATTAAATAAACCCAATCCACCACCACCTCCACCTCCTCCTGCTATTGCCAGGGCTAAACGATCTCCCTCTTGCCTGAATTAACCAGTCAGATACATTTCGCTGCATCCTCCCCTCCTGTTCCGCATTGCTCATTCGCATTCCTCGCGTATCGATTCTCTACCCTCTCATGTCGTCTGCATTCCGTCTCGAGGACTACGACGTGAGCCCCATCACGGGCTTCCTACCCGAGCAGGAGCCCGCCCGTCGCTTAGCCGATTCCTACTATACCCCCTGGCTGGTGCTCAATGAGGATCTCCAGGCCCTTCAGCTCACCGGGACGTTGCGTGCCCGGGTCGAAGAGGTAAGTTACAATCTTTTTTTTAATTTTTTTATTCCACCGTATCTGTCCCTTTTCTCCCCGTGGTCGATTTTCCGAGTGGAATATCTGGGCGGCAGAGCTACGGCAATAGGCCGGTAAAGCACATATTCAGAGGGCGACTTCGCCCCACAGAATGGTCACAGTGGCGCATCATGTCCCTCTCCCCTTCTCACTCTATTCTGCGATCTCGACATGAGGGTGGAAAGGAGAAGGGGGGACATGTAAGTCACCCGAAGACATCGGCCTCTACTGATAAATGCATGGGGTTTCACACTGACACCCGGTATGCGCTGCCGAAGCCTGTTCATGCATAATCCTGGCATATTCAGGTTTTCATGACGGGAGATGGAGAGTCACAGTCACAGAGGTGTGGGCAGCCCGACCCCGCCTTGTACCCCTCTTAGACTCCCACGCCTACATACTCACCTTCGGCACATTGTGACTGCCTTTCTGCACTGGCACCCTGTTGGAACCACAATGGAGGCGCTAACCTGCTCACCTATTTCCCCCCTCCTCTGCACCCCTTTTCCCACCACTTACCATCTCATATACCTCCCCTGACCCCCATATGACCTGGTCGATCGCTTTTATCGCCTGACCCGTCTTCATGACGTGACCCCTTCATCCTTCGACCGGGTGGTGCATACCGATTCCCCTCATCGACCCATTGCGTACACCGTACCAGCTGCCCGTTTTATCCATCGATCGCCTGATTGACGAGCGCGAGCGGCGGTGGGCCTACACCATTTTGGGCTTCCTGGCCCATACCTACGTATGGTGTGACCGCCAGCACGTCAAAACCAGTCTGCCCGCCGGGATCGCGGTTCCCTGGGTCCAACTGGCCCACGCACTGGAGCTGCAGCCCGTGGTCTCCTGCGCCTCGGTCGTCCTGTGGAATTGGCGTAAACTGGACCCGCAGGGCCCCCTCGACCTCACCAACGTCACCTCCCTTCAGACTTTTACAGGCTCGACCGACGAGACCTGGTTTTACCTCATCACGGCCGCCGTAGAGGCTCATGCCATCCCGATCCTCCGGGCCATCCCGGCCATGCTGACCGCCATCGATACCCAGGACACCCGCGCCGTCTTGGCCTTCCTGCACGAGATGCGCGGCGTACTCGCCGACCTTCCGGCCCTTTTGAACCGCATGTACGAGCACTGCGACCCGCACATGTTTTACACCAAAATCCACGCCTTCCTCACCGGGTGGAGTAACCAGGCCGCCACAGGTCTACCACACGGGTTACTGTACAAGGGCGTCGACGACGTTGGTGTCGACCCGAACGACCACGCGACCCTCATTGCCCGGCACCGCACCCACGCTGGCGGCAGCGCGGCCCAGAGTTCCATTGTCCAGGTGCTTGATATAGTGCTGGGCATCCAGCACTACCCGACGGGCCAGCCCCGGGACCAACGGTCCATCGCTTCACAGAACGATCCGGACCTGCGCCGCGGTAATTACCTGGTGGCCATGCGCGCGTATATGCCTGGCCCGCACCGTCGATTCCTCGAAGACCTTGGCCGGCAATGTCACCTCCGCGCATTTGTCCAGGACCAGGGTGCCCCCGAGATCCTCGCCACGCTACGGCGTACCGACACCGACGAGGCCTGCCTTCGCGAGGACATGTTGACCACCTATAATGACTGTGTGGGCCACGTGCGCCGGTTCCGCGACGCCCATATCCAAATGGTGACGCGCTACGTAGTCAGCCCCGCGCGGAAGTCTGGAACGGCCACCGTGACAAATTCCACAGCGCTTCCGACCCCATACTCCCATGGCGAACGGCCGCGCCAAAACATGACCGCCGCGCCGGTAGCGTCGCACGACCCTGCTTGGACACCCAAGGCTACACCCCCCGTCGACAGTATACCCAGTACCCCTACGGAAAAATCGGCCCAGGTTTCCCCTCACCTACCCCCTACGGCGGGGGATGAGTTCTTCCTTAGCGTCCGGACCCGGACCATCCCCACCAGCCAAACCAGTATCCCGTCTTCATCGGCTTCAACCGTTGCACCGAGCGAATCGGAAGACTGGCCCGTCAGCCCTCCACTGGATTCGCCAGTTTCCCGTTTCAGTCTGAGCGGTCTACGGCGGGCAGCTGCCACCTGGATTTCCGCCAAGGCCTCGCCGACATTTGAAACAGATTCCTTTACCTTACCTGCCAGAAATGCTTCTACTACTACGACTATTAATGCCATCGCCGCCTCCACTTTTATGGGCGCCATGACGCCTCAGAGCGAGAACAGACCCTCCAGCCGGCGGGCCTCGGAAGGCGGAGAAACAGCCGTCTCTGACCCCAGCAGCCCGGTCAATTCACTCCTGGTCGTTGCCGACCAGCCGCAGCAACAACAGGCGGTCAAGTCCCCCGCCGTGGCCGTCATGCCCCGAACAGGTCGCCAGGAGCTTTTGGGCTCTGGTGGTACTAGTGCTATCAAGTTTCTCAAGCAGGTGCGGGATGAGACCACTGAGGGGCTGTTGCACTAATTATCGTACCAGTCCAGATAGTCAGGTGGGAGAGAGCGAGAGAGAGTGTGTGGTTGCCCTTAGAGTTGGCGCGCTTCTACACAGCTCAAACGCCAGTATGCCAATACTGCATATTGATGTGTGTTACCTGCTTTAATATTTTGTTTCGTTTGTGTCAAATAGAGATACGCAGTACTCAGAATAGAGTCTTCGATTACTTTTTTTACATGCAATTCCCCTTCGTATGACACTGAGCAATTGCCCACTCTCATCTCTCTTTTTTTCAGCGTCTGTCACCCATAACCCTTGCTGCAGGGTTCGAAATGCACTCCGCAGAGCTAAGCTTCTCCCCCCCGAGCCTTGTCCGAGACACTGTTATCCTTTTTTGAGGGACCCAGGCCGCCTTATCATGCGTTCCTGCCCTCCCCCACTTACCGGCCTTGACCCCCTACCAATAAATTCCATACCGAACAGAAGCACTGGACATCCTTCCATAGATCTTCTTCAACTATGGTACAAAAAAAAAACGTCGCACAAGTTCGAAGCACGTACTATTTCGTTGCGAAGCTTCAGGAGAGCAGGACCGAAGGGTGTCGCTGCGCAAAGGTACGCGTGTAGTTCGTCGGCATTGGAAAGGGCATCTTCACGACAATAAAATTCCGTCGAGCATAATTACGGCGACACAGCGGCGGTCTCAACTTCTCTCGCTCTTTCGTTATTTTCGCACCTATCTTTCTTTGTTCACTATCTTGTAGCCCTTTGATATCCATCCATACTCACCGATTCGCAGCCCTGGTCCCAATTTATCTCGAGAATGGAAGGCCTTGATTGTGAGCGGAGTACTCTTTCAATAGTATAGATTGCTTGGACTGCGGATAACTGAGTGGTCACTTTCAAACAAAGCGCTACTAGGTCTTCCACCGCATGTGTCCCCTCTCTTTATTGGCTGGTGAGACTCTGCCGATACAAGCGCCTTTATTCTGGCGGGAAAAGTGTGCCGCGAGTCAATCGGTCGTCGCGTCTCCCAAAAAAAAAAATACAACTGCGGGTGTGGAAACAGGAAGAGGGGCGAATGAGAAAAAGGATAAGGCACCTTGGTTGTACGGCCCATACCATGGTCTGATGTGCCTTTACGGTCCCGGGTCCTGGTGTCACGGACGGAAGGAAGGAGGGATCGGGCGGGAGAACGGGAGGGGGAGCACAGCGTGCCGCTTGAATCAGCTCAAACCCCTTCCCCCTGGTCAACCACCACGGCGGCCGAATGTTTAGGTATCTACCTAGCGAACAGTAAGCCAGTTTCGCTTGCATATAAAGCCTCACCTCGTCGACCTTATGGTCAAGGTTCTCAGAATCACACACACATCGCTTCCCCACTGTCTCTGACACGCGTCTCTATCATACAATTGCTACACCTATCCGCGTTTGCCTTTGGCTTTAACCATCTACTTTCCTCTAAACGTCACTTTCCCTCCACTCTACCTCCACCTCCACCCCTCATCCACTAGCACTTATTTGTCATGCTACGCATCACTATTCTGTCCGTGGCTCTCCTTGCCTTAGTCAGTCTTACTTTGGCCGCCCCTGGTTTACCTTTTTTGAACGCGTATGATAAGATAAAAAAAACTGTACGCCCGACAAAAAATACCCCTCCCCCTCTACCTCCGCGCCCTGCTAGTAAAAATAAACCACCGACCCTCCCAGCTCGTCCGCCTCGCCCTCCTCGTGATCCTGTACCACCGCCCCCTAAACGGACCAGTGCATTTCCCGACCCGAACTCTGGCGACACTAAACTGCCATTTTATTATTAGGCTACCTGGAGGATTGTACCATCACCTTTCAACATCCTATCCATTGAGGTAGACATCGTTGAGTGACCTATTAGTATCGAGTGGACCACCAGGTTTGCTCATGATCAACGTTGTAACCCAAAACCCAGACCTCTGATCCATATCCCAAGTGAGGCCAACCGGCTGCCTTTCCGTCCCAGGCACTACCACCCGACCTTGGTGGCGGCGCCTTAGAGTAGCTGATTACTAGAAGGTCTACCCTTCTATCCCCACGGTGGCCCCACCCTTCCATCACCTTCGTTAACCAAACCGGGAGTCGCCTGCTATCCTTTTAGGGCCTTGTCTTCTCTATTTGATTTATTCCCGATCCGACAGCTACTTAGTCGTCTCTCCATTCCTTGCCGGCGCCTGGTCCTGACTCGGCCTGTCGTCTTGGATTCTCTAACCTAGGCTAAATAGTTACTGCGAATGATGCCGGGCATTTTTCCAGAATAGGAGACCTACTGGCCGCCATTCAATATAACCACAGTCATCGCTTAAATCATCAACTCCCCGTCTAAACTTGAGCTTAACCGCTAGTATTCGTTAAGTTTACGCCCACCACGCCTGTACATAATACTCTTGGGGGGAGACGCAATTTCAACACGTGCTGCGCCACAAGCTGTTGTGAGTGTAAGCCTGCGGGGGTGCAGGCTTTTGAAACGCTCGGGAAGTCTAAAAAATTGCAATGTAGTTGAACGATCAACTTGTTTTTCATCGGGACCGTCATTAAGGTTTCCATAATGGAGTCAGCTCGTGTGGTAGGTAGGGTCCCGAGGGTCGGTTGATTGGCGGCAAATTCAAGGTAGATAGACTTTAAGTATAAAAGGTTATGTAGGTTCGTTGGCCTTGATGGTAGCCCAGGAGCACCTCGCGACAATCACCAGTCACGGTACAACCTGCGACCGTCGCTGCCGACTAAGCCATCTAACCAGTGTGGCGTTACCTACCAATGCATTTCCGCCTTGGCTCTCCTCGCCAACAACCTTACCCCTATTCATCAACGGTCCAACCCCCTGATTCGTCTGCCCTTGCAAACCAGAGCGAGTTCTACTCCACCTCGCATTGCACGAATTCGAACATCTACAGGCGTTTCAGTGGCACATTGGATTGTATATTCTTCCCAACAAGCCGATGCTAGTGCTGGTCCAATGTAAACGTTTTGAAAATTACTGTGCTGTCTAAATTCGCCATATGGCGAGCGAGGGCAGCACGGTTTAACACGAGGCTACCATTGGTATGGAACTCGTACGGAAAGACGACACCTATCTTCTCGCCGGTCTCCTGCAAAGGTTGACCGGCCAGCAGAATATAATCGTCACCAGGTAAAATCGTCATGAGGAATGGATTGGGCCGCTTTGCCAAATAATCATCGGAAGGGAAGCCTACCTTAAACCTATAATCAAGATCCCTGATAGCTTTCAATGGTGTACCTGAGCTGGGTTTTTCGTCGGATTGGGCGGCAGTCAATGGTTGTCTCGGTGGGTGTGAAGAACTGGCCCGGGCAGCGACAGTCTGCGCACAAGTATTACTTATATAAGTAACCTTGTCAAGGAATAGCATCTTAAAGTCAGTTTGTGATTGCGCTTTAGCTCCAGCCAGAGGAAATCTGTTGAATTAGTCGGTGACGAACTCCGACAGCGTATTACTTAATAGGAAGTGTATCGGCAAGGGTCTGATCAACGGGATGGCCTGTGTGTCACTAGATCCTAACGCCGAGGAGAACTGGTCGGGACGATGGCTAGCGGTCGCGTAAGGATTATGTATGGCGTTCTGGTTGCTTGGACGCTTCGAGGGGTCAATACTAGGGCCGTGTTTACGACTACCATCCAATTGGTTGTCCGAGCGTATGTCCAGGAGATCGGGCTGAGGCGCTTTACCGTCCAGGGTCAGTATCTTTTGTATGGCTGGGTCTAATGTAGGCCATATATCCAGCTCGTAGGGGAATGGTGGACGGTGGCGATTATTTGGTTCGGGGCTGGTCTGGAGTACGCTCCGCTGGTCGACCGGAGGTGCATCTGGCGCGTGCTGGGTTGTCTCACCGCCCGAGAGCAGTATTTCACGCACGGCGGGGTCGAAATCCGGCCAAGTATCCCACCCATCGGGGTTCGAAAACGAGGGGCTATGGGGGAGGTGCGTGGACATTCCGGGCGGCTGCATTGACCGGCCGTCGTCAGCTTCGTACACCGGTTGGAAGGGGGCAGGGTCTGGTGTCGCAGTGAACGAGGTTCCCTGTTGAAGCAGCCATGGATTAGGCTGCACACCGACGTGCGGTAATCGGGAGCCCTCCATATTGTCCGTCACCGGAGTCCCCATCGTCGAATAGACCATACATAGCATCGTCAGCGTAAGGCGGAAGGAAGGTTGGCCATTATAAGCAGTCATGGTGGACTCGAATGGTGAGAGGCAATAAAAACGGTTGAATAGGTTGGCTGGAAACAGGGTGTGGTGAAAATACTCGAAAGCAGCTGGGGTGGACTGGGGTTGACCAGATCGACGGAGTTATATATGGACTGTGGGTGCAGCGTACCCCACAGCCGGTGTTGGAAAAGAGTCAACTTGGAGAGGGACGTCGACAGGGTCCTAGCCGAGGGTACTTCCGGTATGTCATGGTTAGGCGGGAGATGTCGGATAGTACTAAAAAGCCAGTGTACCCAATACCGGCGCAACCTGTGCAGTCGTGGTGACTGTATGTTGGAGTAAAGAACAGACATAACGGCTTCATAGTACTACTTCGAGTGCGCTCTCTCTCTGTCCCTCCTCTCCACGCAGCAGAAAACCGGAGGGCGGATCTGAGTGGCCGCTTTTCTGTCCTCAGAATTGCTGGCCATAAAGGGAAGGGGCCGTCCTTTGCGGCTGCGTTCGGAGGTGTAACTGTACCAGTGCTGCAATAGGTCTGTCAAAACACAAGGAGGCCTACGGTGCGATGTTTCGCTACAGGAAGCCCCACCCTATCTCCTTCTTCCGTACCATGGGTGCCAAATAGGCAACCTGACAATAAGAAAACAAAGAGCCGATCCGAGTGGTGGACGTAGACTGCAGGTTGCCGACATCCACTACCTTTTGCATCGCTTTGATAGTATCTGCGACGATTTGGGAGACACGCTCTTGATACGGTCTGATGGCTGCGGCTAGCGCCTTACAACGTCTCCTCCCATCCTCCGGCCTAAGGATGAGCGAGGACAGCGCGGCGGTGTCACAGAGATCAATTTTGAGCCCCTTGCAATCTAAGCGAGGCGTCAAGCATAGGCAAGCGAAGGGCCCATAAAGTCTTTGCTTAGCGGTGTGGTATTCGGGTGATAAAAGGGGTTGGTAGGTCTACCGCGGGCGGTGACCTCAGGGCAAGGTGTAGTCATTGGTGGAGACGGGGGTTGGTTTAGTCGGCAGTGTTTGAGGTGGGGTTGTGCGAAAAATAATAAAAGAAATAAAGAATGTGTCGGCATCCAAAAGCCAACGTCCGCAAAAATACTGCAAGCCACAGCGACGCCTTGCAGGAACGACCACGACCTCCGTAGCAATTGGCGATTGGCCGAACCAAGCGGCTCACGTAAACCCGCCATGACCTACCACCGAGCCCCAAGCCAAGGTCCATTCTCCTACAGATTTCTCGGCTATATAAACCTGCGAACCTAACCACTAATGTTGTACCCTACTTTATACCTAAACTCACACCGATTGCAATAGAACACCCCTTGGGATCTCGACTACCACACACTGTACAACATCACCTTATTAGGTTACCTCCTGGTTCCAATGTCCCTCTATTCAATGTGGCATAATAGAGACCTTCCGCAATCCATCCCTATGATTTAGGCCTTGGAGTGCGAGGTAGGTTTACCAACAAATCAAGAATATACCGAATTTCCTGATTACCGGCATTGTACGGCAGATTTTGGCATAGTTTCTGTCGCTCACAATGCCAGCTTCAATAGGCCAGGCGGAGTGTCTTGAATTCTCCCCCCCCCGAAAATAAAGTCAGCAGAAGCGGACAGCTGGTGCATGAGGCCGTGACAAGTCTCCACCGTTGACCTGGACATAGGTACACCATGAGACCGCATGTTGTTGCGGCGGGGAACCATGGGCAATCCAACTGGAAGCGGCTGGTATCCATGGTCGGCTTACCCCAGTGAGGCCGGCCATTGCCCAGGACATAGTAAGCCTCCTCCACCATCACGGAAATGAGGTCCAAGACCTCTGTGATGGGTTCGTTGCCGTCTTATAAAAGGACATGGAGGGAAGGCAGCTGAGTGGATGGCGTAGAAGGAGTGAAGAGGGGAGGGAGGACATGGACTGATCGAAGGTACAGAAGGGTGGGGAAGCTGCAGGCGGGAAACTATAATGCGGGTTATGATGGAAAGGCGGACAATGTCGACGGAGGCCAGGGAAGCCATGCCTGGGACGGCTTATGGGGTGGAAATTTGGGGGTGGTTGACAAGTCAAGAGGGGGAAGATAGGTAAGGCTGACGGGCGGGTGTGGGTGGTGAATACGGGCTACTACACACAAACGGCATTGCACCCGGGTCTGTGGCGGGGCCCTCCCCTCTGTCATGTTACGATTTTATCTCTAACGATACAGCCTTAGCTGGCTACATTGGCCGCGGTCGATAGAACGAGGCCTTCTTAGGGGTCAGACGTCCGAGGCTGCGTGGGACAGGGAGGAGATATTGTACACGCAATGACACAGCCATCTCGGTCGCCTCAGTCTCTTCCGCCCCCCTCGGTCTTCATATAAACATGGGGTTTAGCTAATAGTATGGCTGTCGGCCTATTCCGAGTATAAACCGAGTCGTGGTCCTTTACTTCGGGTCGATCGAAGGGGAGAGCCGAGGACGGAGACAGGTCCAGCGAGGGAAACAGGGTGACACAGCCCGAATCATGGAACCCCATGTTAATGGTGAACACTGGGCAGCGTGTCCGCCCTGCGTCTGTCACCATGCTCGGTATCACCCACAGAGGGGTGGCATTGGTGGCAAGCCGCAGGTTGGTGGTTACGGTACGAGGTGACCCGTGTAAGGCCCTAATGAGAGTGGCCGACTTTTTATTTAACCTTCACTCGGCTGACGAGCAAAGGGACAAGATGATTCGGTAGGAGACGACGACGGTAACACACTGTCCGCCTTAGAGCCCAGCATCGGTGTCCTTTATACGCTTCGCCTGGCCCAACTACAAAAAAAGGGTAGAGCACAACTCTGCCACTTATAAACCCTTCCCTCGCCGCCCTAACGCTGCCACCGTGTCTTCCCTACCCCTTGTCATCAGTCACTCTACTGCCCCGGCCTCCGCCAGACCAACGACCCTGTTCATAGTCTTGACCTGGTACCAGTTAACCCATCCTTTCTACACTACTCCAACTCCGCTGGCTCTCCACAACCACGCCTGGGCTACCATCATGACCGCCGCGTTTCCCATGCTCATTATCGGCCTCGTGCTGGCCCTTACACCCTCGTCCCACCAGTGAATTTTGGAAAACCGTCCTAAACGAACAAGCCTCCTCCACTGTACCGACTACCCCTTCAACCAAGGTGCTCAGTAACCATCCCAAAGCCCTCTTCATGAAAGGTACCGATGACAACAAGCGCATAACAAATGCAGTGTCCCGAGCCGACGCCCTCCGCCTCACCGCCCATCGCGCCAGCGGAAAGCCCTCAGCCTTTCATCCGTATATCAGACCAGACTCCTCCACCGTACCGACAGCCGAGGTGTCTAGGGACTTTTCCAACGTCCTCTCCGCGTACGACAACGATAACTACGAAACCATTACCAGTGGATCGCCTACGGACAGCCCAGGCATCCCTTTCAATCCTCTTGCTGCAAGCCCCCAAACGGCCAACCATGTGATGACCTCGCCCATCAACTCTGCCAGTTATGCTGATGAACTCGCTTGGAGTGGCATCAAAGCCCGGTTGTTAAACGACCCTCAATTCATGGCCGCTTGCACCTCTCGTCGACGTGAAGGATTTCTTTATGGGCTGGAGGCTATCTCCCACGCTTGCCACGGCCGTCCCAACCTCAAGCCTCCGACCAACAACGCCGAGGTCATTAAGAAAGATATAGCCAAAATCCGGTACAGTGTCAATGCAGTATCTACTAAAGATATGGAAAGGAAACTAGTTAGTAGAGACCCAAAGCCCTGGCACGGTAAGATTGGCGAACTGAACTACGTTAACAAATGTGTAGAAAGTCCCAATTGTATGCCCGCCTTTGTGACCATGGATACCTCCCAGAAACCCCGAAAGATCGAGTTCACTATACCCTTCCATGCCGCCCAAGGGCACTCGGCAAGCCTGGACTGTCCAGCCTTAGTTAGGCGTCTGGCGTCGACCAAAAACGATTATAGAATGGTCAGCTTGTGTACCAAGGCCCCGTCAGTCGATATAGTCAGACATTTGGCAGAGTACTTAAAAGACGATATTTCACCGGAGAGGGTGATTAACAAGGATGACCTTGTCCAAATGCGTAAGGCACTAAGCTCACGTATGGGCTGGTGAAATGCTGCTTTACCTGGATTAAACCATTGTCCACACCACTCGGTCGTGCCTGCGTTCCTGACTAGAGCAGCCTGAAAGGTTGGAACCACGAGGTCCAGGTCGTAGTAATAAATAGTCAGCATGGGCAAGCGACCAGGCCTGACATTGGTAATGAGATGGTTGATCTGGACGGGGTGATGCTGTCAGGGTGGTGTCCAATGTACGGTTGTATCATATTGCGACCGAGAGAAACGGGTGAGGAACGTGGGGTGTGGTACTTGTCGAATCCTGGTATGCTCTTTGTTGGTCCTTAACTATATTGGGCGTGGGCCTGTTGGTAGCTAGTCGTACTCGCTGAATGAAAGCACGCAAGGGAGCAAGGTCGTGCGGCGAAGAGATGTGTCACGCCGGATATAATAACCGGTTGAAGTGGGGCAGCCAAGCAGCAGGGTATGGGAGGCGCAAACGTGTGGGTACGTAAGGGTGGGCGGGTGGCGCACTAGGGTCGGGGAAGTGGGTCGAGAGTAGAGGGCTAGTGGGGTATGGGGGGGAGTCTGGATGGAAGTGATGGCTTTGGGTGCGATAATAAGGATACCACTATATATTAGGAAGCTCAGTTAGGATCCATAAGTAATGTACAGTGGGCGATTGACCGCCCGAAGACCGGAACGGAGCTCTCTCAAAAGCCTCGTGAGGTGTGAATCGGGACTGCTAGTCATTGCAAACCCGAATACCAAAGAAGGAATGACTTAGGGTTAGCCAAGGTGACCAATTGAATAATGCAATTCGCTGTTGACTCCAGAGCAGTATTTGTTGCACGGGTTATGTTGTAGCCATACCGACCCATCTCGATCCAACAGCATTATCCACGTCCGACCTCCACTTCCTGGTGAGCTGTGCAAATCCATAGTATGCATACTTGTTCATAAGGCCCCTTGGCCCAGTACAGCGACACTAAATTAGACGCCTGGCTGGGATGTCCTTCCGCCAACTGCACTGTCTTTTACAGCCGGCCTGAGCCCTTCAATGCGGGACATGTCTCCCTAGAGAGTAGCCACCAATTAAATCCCCTAGCGAAAGAACGTCCGGTGAACTGGACAGGGACAGGGGGGGACCTGTTGTTCCCAAAAGTGCTACCATGCCAAACGGCAAGATCCCCCATGCCGACCAACCCACCACCCCCCGCCTACATTGATGGCGCCGCCTTTTCATTTCACCGATAATGGCTCGCAATTGTGTATTCCGTTGTCTCTACCACTCACACCCGGGCCTTCCACCAAAGGCCACCAGACCGGGGATCTACCGAGGACACCGTGCCGAAAGTCCAAGGACTACCCTTGGCTCCAACGACTAGCTGTTACAAGGTGTGCATAGCGCCAGCATCGAAAGACCAATGCGCACTTCTACACTTGCACTTCTACTCTTGAATAGACTCCCTATCCGGCATCCTCTCTACCTCAGGGCCTTGATGTTCCAATAATTCCAACTAACTCACTGGCGGCAGCCTAGGGCCCACGACAGATTGTCATGTATATGTATGGGATGCCCATAAATGGGGTCTGGCCCCCACTCGACAAGTAGCCAGGCGGGGTGGGTTTACTGGGGAGACGGAAAGCCACCCGGAGGTGGAGAGTGCTACGCACTGGCCAGCAATCACAAGGAAGCAGGCGGCACAACGGAGAGGCAACCATGGAGGAGGGCGGGGGCCCGAGTGGGTAGAGGATGCTAAGTGGGGAAGCTCGAGGTCGAGAGTATACCGCCGGCGGTTGCATGGAAGGTTTGGCAACCGCTGGCGGACGGTAACTTGACGTGGCTGCGGACTAGCGCATCCGTTGTGCGGCCTTGTTTATGGGCGTCACACTAGACTTACCCAACCCTTTGAGCTCATGCCTACCTTACACACGTCCCGCTCGGAAACTGTAGGGGACGCGGGAGGCCGAGATTGAATCATTGGGCATACGGTTTAGGTTAGCCAACATGAAAGGTGTCGCAAGGACTGCTCCAACTCCAAAGTAAAGTGGTATTAAGCATGTCCCTGTGGTGGGCGTAAACTTAGTTAAAGAAAACTAACGGTTAAGCTCAAGTTTAGACGGGGAGTTGATGATTTAAGCGATGACTGTCGTTATATTGAACGGTGGCCAGTAGGTCTCCTATTCTGGAAAAATGCCCGGCATCATTCGCAGTAACTATTTAGCCTAGGTTAGAGAATCCAAGACGACAGGCCGAGTCAGGACCAGGCGCCGGAAAGGAATGGAGAGACGACTAAGTAGCTGTCGGATCGGGAATAAATCAAATAGAGAAGACAAGGCCCTGAAAGGATAGCAGGCGACTCCCGGTTTGGTTAACGAAGGTGATGGAAGGGTGGGGCCACCGTGGGGATAGAAGGGTAGACCTTCTAGTAATCAGCTACTCTAAGGCGCCGCCACCAAGGTCGGGTGGTAGTGCCTGGGACGGAAAGGCAGCCGGTTGGCCTCACTTGGGATATGGATCAGGAGGTGGGAGAGGTTTAGGCTATGACAGCCATCTATCGATGCCATAAAAACGATTGCCAGTTTCCAAGTCGAATGATGTATATTAACTATAATCACCGTTACTATATACCACTTGGCGGGCCCTTTCTATCCAGCTATTATAGCAGACTCTAAGGTCATGTGGCTGGAGCCTGGATAGCTCCCGATTTCTAGGTGTCCACGAGCGCCTCCACCGTGGTGCACTTATTGCCCCTCAGTCGTTGTTTGATGTTCCTCAACAGCCAGAAGCTACAAGGGGGCCAGGTCTGGACTGTTAGGAGGGGCTGACTGAAGTTTGGGTTTAGAGGCGGAAATGTAGGCCTGGGTTGCTGCAGTGCAATGTGGTGGTGCATTATCATGTTACACCTGCATGGCAAGCCCCCGGGTGCCAAGGTCTCCACCGAACTCTATGTAGAGTACAAGCTGAAGCCCATGGTCCAGGCCTGGAGGGAGGCACGTGGAGGTCTGGACCATTACCTTCCACAGCTCTACCAAGAAGCCACGCCTGATGAAAAGCAATGGTCAGCATCACCTTGGGTGCGATATGGCCCCGTAAACTTTGCTACTGTCGTCTGACAGGCGGCTAGACCGGGAATCATCTTCAAGGTACTAGTGGTCCATATGGAAGCAAGCTAGCCGGTGGTTAGTGGGGCTAGAATATAGTCTGCCTTGTGACCCTCACAATAGTAATTAATAAAAGGACCCATAGATCACGCCTGGTTAACTTGGGTAGAGTGGGGGAAGGGTGTTTTAAAAAAGTAATGATGGATGGTTAAACATGCAAGGCGTGAAGTCAGAAATGGTTCAATCCTGGAGTGGGTTAAACCAATTGAATTGTCATTGTTGATTCTCCGAGGTTTTACCTGAACCACTACGATCTAAGACCTCCAGCTTAAAAGTATTCGATGATTTTGTGTCACCAATATTTAGGTATACTCACACAGTATAGTGTATATGTACTATAGAGAAGTATTGAATGTTGACCGTGATATAATCTGATAAGGGTTGGGCGTAATAAACCTGCAAGGTCAAACGAAGGATAACAGTGGACAATAGGTAAGTATATGAAACGCAGTTGGAAGGTATTGGAATAGGCAGATACCTCCCCCTCTCAGCGTCACAGGAAGGTTCACCTAACCATAATGGTGACTCTGGCAACAGATTTGCATGCCTGTAGCGGTAACGCAGCATGGGGGTGTGGTCATTTAAACTGTCATTCTGCTTGTGGTCCGCGACCTTGGCCTCAGCCCTAGCTTTGACCACGCTGCCCGATAAGCCGACTGTAGCGAGGGATTCCGCTCTCAGGAAACCTGGCCTCTCCCATCCCACCTAGCCTCCGTCATGGTCCAATTGCGACCCCCCCCCTCCACTCCACCATTCAATGAAATTTTTATTTTCCCTTCTCCTATACGCCTTGTGCTCGCCCGTCACATCTGCCAACCGTCCCAATGCCGGGCTCATTCTCTACTCGCACACCAGAGCGGCCTGACTGCGAGCAACCGTCGCAGCAGAATTCTCCACTGCAATCCCCGGCCGTGCCACCTCGGCACCCTCCGCAATCCCCGTCGGCCTTACCCACCTGGTCACCGACGGCTCCTGTGGCCGCGGTCAGCATTGCCTCCGTTCGGGCCACACCGATGATGGCTATTCCCGCAGGCTCTACAGTTGACGTGTCGGTCACCGCTCCGCTCTACTCCGCACCCGACGCTACTGCCGCTGAAGAAGGGGAAGTTCATCATCCAACAGAGGCCCAGGTAATCGGCAAACTGTCTGCCCCAGTCGGCCTCACGCCCTTCGTGTCCCCCGAACCAGTAGCGGCGACAGTCAGGTCGGCAGAACACGGAGCTATACACCGCGGAATCTGGGCCTTGCTCGCGCCAGTGATGACCGACATGGACGCCCAGATGGATCACGTAAAGGTCACCCAAAGAGACCTCACAGAGACTTTAGAACAACTGCTCGCCGGTAAGTAATATTTCACTTTGTTCACACTCACCCCGTTGATGGGCGGGAAAAATGGGGGGGACCCCAAGCGAAACCACCATCGGGTGCTTCATTGCATCTTGGCGTCACACAAGTTACGCCTCGTTTAGATCCGTTCGCCTTCTATTACTATTTCTAACAGGCGTACCTAAGCCGACATGCGCTTCATCCTGTAACCGATTTCCCGCTGGCTTACTTTATGTCCTGCCAGATTTAAAGCTTCTGGAAAGCATGGCCGAGCCGCCGCCCCGCCTGCGCTCGGCTCTTGAAAATCTAGGCGACGGGCGTCGGCGGCTGGCCAACGTGAATCACCTCCTACGCGGCGTACAAGACCGTCTCGACCGGCTCGCTCAGAAGACTGTGGATCTATGATAGAAGAGGGTTGGCAAGTTGAAGTATGGCTGCTGCTTCACCCCCTCTCTTCCCTGCTTTACAACCTTAGTATTTCCCATCGAATTCCCGCGTTAACGTCGCGTAAACTATTAGGCGCACTCAACGCCAGTCCGCTATTCACCCCTGACCCGTTGGATGACGCTAATTAACATGTACACTATTACGTACCCTTACGCGTTGTGGGGTGCCCGTTGGCACTATGCGGAGGTGGATATTGTTGTAGGATCATGGGGATCTCTTAACTGGAGCGAGATAGAACTGATAAGCTGCGGTCTCAAGGCAACATACCTTACTTTGCGGGTAGTCTGCCTGTAGTAAACGCTTGAGGTATTATGACCGCCATAGGAAAAAGCGGCCGCTTATCATCACACCGTCCCGCCAACTGGCTTAGCTCAGGCACAATTAAACGAGCTCAAGTGGGTGTAGATGGGGGCGGGATGCGTGTTGTGGCCGGTCGGAGAGTGAAGGGAGAGCAGTGGCAATGACCCAATTATCGCAAACCCCTCTTGTGGACTCGCTGTCACGCTGTCCCTCTTGTATCTGAGTCGGCAGGCTACGCCAGCGGCGACGCTGACTGGTATGGCCGACTGACCGACGCCATTCACTTGTAGAATAGCCTCCCCCTCTCGTCTCCTCACATGTTTACTGCGCCCAGGGCCTACGGTGCCCGCTGTTAGCAAGTAATGATGACCTAGCCGACAACGGGTACGTCATTCCAGTGGTTATGCTACCCCGCCCCCTGATTCACCCGCCTTCCAAGTTAAGGTAGAAAAGGCCTGTAAGTATTGGCGATACAGACCGAGGTGGAAGGGGGGTCTGGTGATGGCCGCCAAGCAAGACCAGAAAAGATGCGACAACCCGACACGCCAGTCTTGGCTCTTCCACCGTTGTTTACTCTTTAAGGCGTCGACATGGTCCGCCGCCTCAGGAGGGTTAGGAACGGTCCACGCGTTGTGGGCACAGGTATTTGGGAAAGAGAGAGAGGGGGTGGCGGACAAAACCTAGCCAGTCCCCGCGCATTGTGAAGGTTATGGAATGGAAGCGCCTTGGCGCCCGATAGTACACCCTGTCCCATACGCTTGGGGCGCAGTGAGGAGGAGAGGGCGACCCAGTGACCAACTCCCCTCCCCATGGCCGTGCGTCAGAGGGTAGTTTCTCCACCTCCATGCCATTGTTCGCTGCCCTCCCTCCCCTCCGGGCGTTAGTCCCGCCGCACTCGAAGAGGGGAGGAGGAGGGAGAGTTTGCCACGTACCTGATATACACAGCTGCCCTTTAGCTTCGGTCAGCCCTCACATTCGTTTGAACCCTGCTTATTCTCCATTTCTACCTTCATTGGCCCCCCTTTTTTCCGACGTTATTCCAACTAGACCCACCATTGCTCGTAACCTACAGCCCTTTCCTCCCCCCGGCTTGTTGCTGGCTCAACCACACTTTTTGTATTCCACACCCAAGGCCCACCTACTCTTACTATGAGCTGGCGAGGAATGAAGAAGGCGCTTAACCGCCTGCCGCACCAGGTCATGTCCAAGGTTGGCCAGAGCGAACGTAAGTTGTTATCCTCGGGCAGCGGTTCTCTCGGTCGAAAGAGACCGGGCCCTGCCGGCAGTGGGATTTAGATGCGGGCCGGACGGGGGAAAAGCAACCCCAACGTATTCCTTCGTAGGGAAAAGCGATGACGGTGCGGACTTTAGACAATCACGTCCCAAGTGCTGTGGGTGGTGGTTTGCCCGCCTGCTTGACGTCATGACTAACCGACCCTCAGCGAATTGACAACTCCTCGCCCCCCTCAACAACCCTCTTGCCTACCGGCCACGTCGCAGGCACCGTCGATGAGGAGTACGAGGCGGCTGCCCGCCAGATTACCGAAATGCGGCACAGCGCCACCCGTCTCAACGTCGACGCCCAGCGCTTCCGCGACAGCGTGTCGGGTAAGTTCTTTGCTAAGGTGCTTGGCTGTGGCCGTTCCACACATGGCGGCCGTCCCCTCGAAACTGCGCCACCTTTCCCGCCTCTTCTTCCGACGGTGCTAAACTAACCATTGCCCTTTCTCCTCCTCACATTTACCCCGCCACTTCGTATCTGGTGACCCCCATTTCCGGTTGGCCCACCCATCCACCCAGATGTTGTCAACTCGCAGTACAATTTCATCGCCAACCTGTGCGACCTGTACCGACCCCTGACGGCGAATGACGTGGACATGGTGCCCCCGGAGCACCCCAAGCACATCCTCCAGAATGGCACGCCCGCGCAAATCCAGCTGCTGGAAAGCGCCCTGCAGCAAGTGTCAGCGGTACGCGACCAGGTGTTCCCAGAGTTGGACTTGATTGACCGCTGTGTGGTGAACCCCACGGCCGAGTTTCTGCGCCTGATGGGCCAGATTGGCAAGGTCATGGAGAAGCGCGAGCGCAAGCTAGTTGACTACGATCGGACGCGCGGCACCCTGCGTAAGCTGCGCGAGAAGGACGAGCGCGGCCTGGGCGAGGAGCAGAAAATCCACACACTGGATAACCACTTTGAGGTCGCCTCTCGCGACTACAACTTTTACAACGACCAGCTCAAGGATGACCTCCCCCGCATCCTGCAACTGCGCTCCCAGCTCATGGAACCCTGTCTGATCAATTTCTACAAGCTGCAGCTCAAGGTCAGCCAGCTAATGGTGTTTTACCTCCAAAACCTGATCCAGTCCTCCGGGTTCGATCCCAACAGCCCGGCCCTTAGCGCCTATCTGCACCACGCCCAGCACGTCAAGGCGCTGCTGGCTGGTGTGAGCGTGGCCGGCCACTTCCACACGGAAGGTAAGTCTATTCCTACATGATGGTGGGTAAATCGGTAGGGAGAAAGGGGTTCAAGCTGAAGGAAGGGGAGGTCCACCGTATGTGGCGGTGTATGGCGGTGGTTCTTTATGTACCCTCCCCCTTTTCTCGCTACCCCGGGAAGGCCATCGATTCCACGGTTACAACCGCTAATTTTAACCCCCAACCTTCCATCCTCCAACCCTCCCCTCACTAGCGCAACTTGATGCACCCCCGGAGGCTAAAGCCAGCCCGCTGAACAAGGCCACCGGCCTGTTCACGCGTAAGAAGTCGAACGGTTCGCTCCACTCGCTGAGCTCGGCCCCTTCTGTCACCCCTGCGGCACCCACGACCGCTGCCGGTCCTTCCAGCAATATGAGCACCATGCCTCAATCGGCGGGTGCGTACGATACCAAGATGGGTGCCACCGCTTTCCCTGCGGCGTACGGGTCGCCGGTGCCGCCTCCTCCTGCCGATGGCATGGTGATGCCGAACCCCCCGTCAAGCGCGCATGCCACCACCGCTCAAGAACCCCCGCCGCCGGCCTACACGCCCAGTGATACGGTGGTCCCACCCTCCTATGTCCAGACCGCCGGTGGTGCCGCTCCAGGGTATGGCTTGTCTGCGAATGCCAAATCGGCGGCGATGGCGGCCGGTACAATGGGAGCAGCTGCTGGGGAAGCTAAGGGTGTCGCCGGGACAGCCGCGATGGGGGGTGGTGATGGGTACCACAACGCTGAAGCCGCCGGATATGATGCTCCCATGTTGGCCATCGCTCTCTACGACTACACAGCCCAGGAGGGCGACGACCTGTCCTTCAAGGCGGACGACAAGATTGAAATCCTCGGCAAGACCAACAGCACTGAGGACTGGTGGAAGGGAAAGTGTAACGGCCAGATTGGCATGTTTCCAGGTAAGTTGTGGCTTATTTTTTTATTTTTATTTTCATTGACTACTTACAGACGTACAAAAGGAGAGAGTGGGAGAGAGGTGGGGGGGACGGACCGTTGTCACTTAATGGCCACGAACCGGGCCGTATTTGTCTGCTATGTGGAGCGGGCCTATTCACGGGATCCCCTGACTAACTTCCCTACTAACATCCTGCAATTTAAATATTTCCTTTCGTTTTCAACCCCCTGCACATCTCCTGGTACGTTGGTTTACCCATCACCTTACAGCCAACTACGTACGAATCATGTAATCTCCTGGGGTTAACGGGCACTGCACATTGATCACTTGCGCACCTTATGCCATACCTCTCTCCCCCCACACACACAAACACACATTTTGGACTCGTTATACGTCATTTAACGGATCCTCTACGAATACCAATGGAGGATAAAACCTGTTTACGTATCATCCTTAAAACTAACTCCTACAACTATCACCAATAAATTAAAATAAGGAGCTACCCAATCCGTACAACCACCCCATCCCTTGTGCCCCCCCCCTCTCTCTCTCTTTCTCTCTACCCGCCGCTTTCCTTGCATTTTTCACGATAAGGTTGTCCATCCCGCCCGGTCCACCTCGGAGCCATCGAACCAGGCGGGCAACTCGGTTTCAAAGGTCCAGCCATCGCCGGTGTACTTGCAAGCGTGAAGCCAGATGAAGAGCTGGTGGGGTTCTGGGTCGGGCAACGGGGCGACTCGGTTCTGGCGGCACTGCGGACATGACTCCTCGTAACCCCGGGGCAGTAGTGATAGTTTCTGGTCTTCTTCGTCCTCCTGGCGGGTCGCCGTTGCCGACGTCGTTGATGAGGCACTACCAGCCGCCCCGTCGTGGAGGAGGAGATCTTGTGGTCCAACCCCCGGAGCCGTCGTTGGTACCGACGCCCCCGTGCGCTCGGCCTCTCGCTCTGCGTCCATCTGGAGTAGTCGGGCCTTGGCGCGTTCAATCGCGTCTTCTGATGGGGCACCGCCAGCCATGACGACACCTTGCCCGTTGTGAGCACTACTCCCGTCCTCGTTACAGAAGCTGGCGCTAGTTTTAGACTGGTCGATAGAATCCCCCGGGACATTGTTATTATTACCATCGTCGTTGTCGTCGCCCCAGATCCGCGCGTCGCTATAGAGAGGGTCGTTACCGATGGGGTGGCCTAAGTACTGTAGATGAACCCGAATTTGATGGGTACGCCCCGTGAGTGGTTGGCACCGTACCAGGCTGTAGGATGGTTTGGTATTCGCTACGACGGGCGTTGTCTTCGTCGCTGTCACCGTCGTCTGTCCTGTAGATACCTTCTGAAACAGCGTGACGCTGGGTTTACCGTCAGGATGGACGGCGTTCAACCCCAACTTGTGGGCGACGGTTTTGATGGGCTGATCACAGCGGATCACCGAGCTCGCACTCTCCGGCTCCGCAGACCCACTCCTATCATCGCTGGTCGCGTCTTCATTTCCTTCGGCTGCCAGCGTGTTCCCTCCCTCTCCTTCCTTCACCTTCACCTCCTCGTCCGTTGCGGTCTGGGTGGTCGAGACCGCCTGGGTGGACCGCGTAGGGAAATCACCTACCACGCGACACACGTACTCCTTCAGGATGGTCCGCGCGTTCATTTGACGTTCGATCCGGCGGGCGGCCTCGGTATTACGTGCCAGCAAGACCAAACCGGACGTGAGTCGGTCGAGCCGATTCACGGGCGCCAGCGGTTCGTTCCGCCACCCCATTTCGTACCGTAGGATATGCAGCAAGGTGTTATGGTGGTAGCGGCCGCTCGGATGAACTGACATACTACCAGGTTTATCGACCACCACCAGGTCGGCCGTCTGGGCCACGATCCGCGGTAAGGTAGCGGTAACGGGCGGTTCGTGACGGTGGATAGCGTGACTGATTCGGTCTAGGTTCTTGATCACCGTGGCCGGCGTGACCACCGCTTGGTTGATCCGAATGAGGCCCGATGTGATGGCCGCCTGGTAATAGGCGGCGTCCTGGTCCCGAAACTCCGTGCGGAATACGTCTAAGAGGGTACGGCCAAGCCACCGGCCCTTGGCATAGGTCGTGTAGGTGTAGTAGTAAGGCTCGACCTTGCGGAGTCCATGCTCAAAGTAGTAGACGGGCGGTAGGACTTCCGGTGGCTCCTCGGGGATCTGGTGAGCGGAAGCCTTCGGGCGTCGCGGCTTGTGTCTCGAGAGTAGCCCTGGTGCTGGTGACGGCGGCACGGGCGATACCTTTGACGCCATGGCCCTGCACTCCTCGAGGGCAGGTGCCTCGACGTCCTTGGACCCTTCCTTCTCGACGAGGCCGTGGTCGACGTTCATTAGGTTGCCAGGTGCCGCAGGATTTAGAGAGGTAGACTCGGTGGTGTCCGCATGCGTGGTATTGGCCCCCCACGGTTGGGAATCGGTCGGCAAGCGGGCCGGTAATGTTCGTTCGGGGGGCGGGGTGGTGGAAATGCGGCGACGTTTCGAGGCCATGACCGAACGGATCTATAATGGTGCCGAGAATGTGTACGAATGTCCAAAGGACGTGTGTGATGGGGTGGGTAGATGTCAAACGGCTAGGCACCGTCAGCCCTTTTTTTCCCCTACACACCGGTTTCCACTGCACTGCACCAGTTTATTAGCTTGTTAGTTGGTTTCTGCAGTCGCACGACCTAGCCGGCCATACTCCTGCGCCCTATCTATTACTCATAATTTCCGGTCAGGCCGATCGGAAAGGGTTTCCTAAAGCTAGGGTTAGGCTCACTTGACGGGCCATACCGGCTGGGCAATATTTAGGGTCCTGATCCTTTTCACTTAGATACTAGTTACCATTTAAGACCCTATGACCACCCTCTTTGTGGGATCTAGAGGGGCTTTTCCGCTATCCCTTTCCCTTCACCCTATATCGTTTCCTGGCCCTGATATTACATATCCTCCGCAGTGACGATTTCAGCGAGTGTGACAGAGACGCACACTCCGCCCTGAAGCTAACTATCATACATAGCGGGATCCCTCCCCCACCTCACCCTAACCTGCCTTTATCTGCCACGCCCCTCTTTTTCCACCTTCGTCATCACCCCCACTTGTTAAGCACTCCGCACGGGGCACCCTCGTTCAGCCCCGCCTGCCTAAACCGGACGACAATGTGAAGGATGGATCATCGCACATCCTCTGCCTCCTTGGATGCTCACCTGGAGCTTTGATATAAAAAAGTATAAAGTATAATGATAGGCCATCGACCCTACAACACGCTATTAAAGTGTATGGAGGTAGTTGTGCTTGAAAGCGCCTTTGATTGGAGAGAGGCTCCTTTGGGCATCCCATGGCGCACCGGTAGACACCGACACACACACACATGCACACCAACACACGGCATGCGCCATCTCAGTGCATAGTACCGTGTGAATAGTGCTGAACTGACATCGGATTGACGCTACCTGTACGGCAAGAAAAATACCACATTAGTACGCGCAGATCACACATTTACTGTGACGATGGCGATTGGAACGCGCAGCACCGGCTCATCGCGTATTGAACATATTGTAATACTCTAAGCTGTTCAGTAAGGCAGGTATATAGGAGCGCCTACGAGCATCGCGCGCTCACTCATTCCTTCTGTCCATCCCGACTCGGAATGATGTATCACCTATTGGCAAGACGTGAGAACGTCGCGGGAGTGAAAGACCCAACCTGGTGTCGTCGGTTCTTCAGAAGGTCTTAAAATAAAATTCCAAGTACAGGCGCGGGGGGGGAGCAATGGATTTCGTGGTATTGGATCGAGTGCAGAAAAAGCATCGGAGGACATAGTCCGTCGGGTCTGACCCCCTCCTTCACTGAAATCTATTTTTACCAACGTTGGGCCGAAAAGGGCCAGCGCTCCTGACTCGCCTTCCCAATCTGGGCCTTTCCGCCTCCGCTGCTTACCCTCAATCCTTCCCATTGACCAACAGAAGCAGTGAAGTGTGAAGCCTTGAAGTTAAAGCGTGTATGGTGCATCTTTGACTTGCGGACGGTAGCGACCGACGGGCCCTGGAGGGTGAGGGTGGGGGAAGGGAGCCGAGTGCCGCCGAACGTCGCACCGGGTATAGCCTTATTACCCACCGCGCGACGTTCCTTTCTGGTATTCCCAGTCCTGGCCATGCCAAGCCAAAAAGAGAGCCTTTTCACCAGACTCCGGACATCAGCAGGGCGTGGCTTACCTACAGCCGGAGAAGGCACCCTTTAATCCTCCATCTGAACGGCCTGGGGGTGCACAATGAGCAATACGGCTACCCTGATCACTCTTAATCCTCCCCTCTCCCGATTCCAAGCCCAGAACCGACCGTAGCCGCCGCCTTCACCAGCTTTCAACAAGTAGAACGCATCGAAACCAACTCGACTTTCCCGTTCCCTTGAGCTTAGCAACAGGGCGATCTTCGATATCAACCCCCTCCTCCTCCTCCACCCCACACCCTGCCGCTACTCACCCGACCCCAACCGTTCGTTCGCACCCTCCCTGTTTGCTTCCTTTTCCGATTCACTGGGAATCGGTACTCTTGGACAACACCATTAGCGCCAAGATCGTCGGCCACTCTCAATCTGACGTTCGTAGGAAGAGGCCAGGTGTGCCCATCGTACCCCTGAAGCTCCCACCTTCCCACCCGCTCGTGCGTGCGGGTAAATCGGACATGTGTCCTCCACTCCACCCTATTACCAACCGATGCCTTGCATTGCCACGTGAGTCGCACGCCCTTGGCCGGCGCCACCGCACATTGGTGGTATCGAACATGTCCACTGCCGGGTAGATGAGGGCAGGCGCCTAGACAGAAGGGGGGAGTGCAGTGGACGTCTTTAAAACACGCATGGCTCAGAGAATGTCTGGAAAAGGACAGGTACGTGCGCTCCTCCGACCTTACAACTGAAGAAACGAGGCGACTGTGTTCCTTCCCTAAAGGGAGGGTAGCACGATTGGGAAGCGATGTACAATCTCCGCGTGTATGAGGCGGTCTCGGCCAATCTGGGAAACATAAATCCCAGGTGTGGATGTGGGGGGCTTGAGGCTAGCAAAGCGGAGACGGGACACATGGGCAGAGCTGGGAGAAGGAGAGGGGTTTTCGCGAGGAGGCGCGTTGAGGATTCACCTGCTTGGCGTGGGCTAAGGACAGTTGGTAGCCTGGCAAACCCTGTTCGGGGAGAGCGGAGTCGGAATAACAACAACATGGCAGCCAAGCGGGGATGCGGGCAGCTGGCTGAGCTACCAAAGGAAGACCTGGTTGGTCCGATCCCCCCCCCACACACACACACACCAACATGCACCATGAGAATCATGAAGCGGCTACGGACAGGGTGCTATCGGGACTCTGGGATAAACGGTTGATGGATGACAGGGCGTCATTGAGCACACCAGCGGTTGGCGGAGGTGAGAGCAAACAAGCCTCTACGCTCTCAGTGGGCTATAGCTGACAGCTGGTCGCTGTAGGGCGCGAGGAGGGGGGGCAGGGCATCCCCTCCCCCATGTCTTAAAGATTCACATTCCCGTTGAATTGCCAGGCCATGCCTGTCTGGTAGCCAACCAGGTCCCTGTCCCCTTCCCCTCCCCTCTCCTGGGCTCCCGAACGCCCTTGGGTTCTCACCTGACCTTGTCTGACATCGTCCGGAAAGGAGGGGGGCGGGGCGCGATGTCACTTTGTTATTAGCGCTAACAGTGAGGAGTCCATAATAATGACGGTCAAGCGACGATCGTCCCCCCTGTGGCTATTGTTTGATCTCCTAGTTGTCCTTGTCAAAAGGTGGTGCAGACCATTTAGGCTCTTCCATTACCTCCTCCCTCCCCCCACCTTCCTTCCTTTCCCAGGTTCCCAGTCTACCCTTCACTTTTGCCATTCTCGTTACTAATGCGTATAGACGAGTTCAAAGTAAACGAAGGAGATAAACCATATAAAGCGAGATGAATAACAATGATAGCCATCCCAACAGCTACGCCATTATATACCCCCCTCCCTCCCTACCCACTCCCCACATATACACCCCGGCTATAATGTGGTCATAGAGAGGCCAGTGACCACGGACTTGGATGAGGGAAGGGAATTCGCCAGGGTTGGACGGACGATTTAAACCCCGCCATCTTGCTTAGTTCACGTGTTTGCATCTTATTTTGTTAATCGAACAAGTACCCCGAAAGATCCGCCTCCATGGTCCCCAAAAGTGTTTCCCCCCCACCCACTCTTTTGTCTTTCCTAAATCGTAAAAATGAAATTATTACTCTTCCCCTCGCTCTCCCCCGATAAATAAACGAAAGAGCAAGGCGAGTTGGAGAGTAAAAGCTGCGCCTGTTTTAGCTTGACATCGGACCTGAAGACATGTAGTGTGCTCATTACCAGAGACACCGTAGTTCAGAAACGGCACGAGACGTGATTGGCAAAGTAGGGAGGTCTCTTCGTCCTCCCCCCTCCCTTGTTGTTACATTGGTAGCCTCCCCAGGTAGGTTTGATATGGTTAGGAAAAGTCATAATTAAAGAAAGTGTGAATGGACTCTCATTCTACTTTTGGTGATGAAGAACGGAGGGGTGGGGAGGAGAGGGGGGGGTCCAGAAAGAGGAAAGGGAGGGTGAATGAGGATGAGTGGAGGGGGAGACTGGATATATCCCCTCTCTTCCTCTATAATCTCAATCTCTCTCTCTCCCATAAATGGCAGAAAAGAAATGACGAACCCCTAATGTAAACGTACCCCTCCCTTAATGATAGTTCGGATCCAGGGGAGCGTTCCTTTGCCGACTTTTTCTGGTAAAATTAAATCCGGCTCATTACAGTGAACCCTCCTCCCCTCTCCCCCGTTTCAGGGAATGGCCGGATTGTAGCCGGTGACACGTCTGAAAGGCCATCGTACGATCGAGGAATTGGTCTAGATTAAAGAGGATGGGAGAGGTGTGCGTGCGTGCAATCAAAGCAGACGATGGCGGAGGTGACCCTTAAACCTCATCTCCTGACCAACTTCCATGCCACGTTATGCATTATTGGCTGATGGGGATGATTCGATAGTTGGAGAGTGGGGAGGGGGGGTGGAAAGGGGAGGAAAGCAGGGTCGAAGTTACGTGTAATCAGAGATTAACTAGAACAGGAGAGGGGTTGTGTGTGCGTGTAGTACTAGTGGTAATAGCATTCGTAGTGATGATAACCTATCCAAGGCAGTAGCTTGCTAGGATGCTATAGACCTAGCGCCTGCGGTTTTCTGTCACCTAGCGTGTGCTGTGGAGTTGGACAGCGTGGGACCTGGCTCGTTGGGTGCAACATATCGGCAGAGAGAATATGCGACAGAGACTACGGAGATAGTCTAGACGGGAAGGAGTAAGCGAATCCATTGGGGGAGGATATGATAGGAGAAGCCAGGATATGCATGTTAACGATAAAGGAGACCCCATTGATATATACACCAAGTGGCCAGGTAAAGGTGATTCTTAAGGATGCAATGGGTTGGAGGTAAGGTCCCGGGGTGGGTGCTGCGAGGTGTCTTGGAAGTGAGAGAGAGAGAAAAAAAGGAGAGAAAGAGGAATCGACTCGGTACGATGATCACAGGTGACGATACCTTTGGTGTCAAGGATGATGATGTAGCACACAATAAATCGAAAGGCATTGGAGAGGGGTAGATGGCTCGATATGCACCATCGAAAGATGTAGAATCTACGTGGTAGTGTCGTCCTCTTTCCCCCCCCCCTCCCACTTTCCTCCAACCTTGCTCGGAGGGAAACGGAGAGCGCACCAGTCAAGTGAATAGCGGAGGGGCGACCTGATGCATGATGATATATACAACAATCAGCGTGATTACCCGTTTATTTACAAGGGGGGACATGGTTGAACGATGAACACAGAGACTGCTTACCACTTGCCGAATGCCACTTGCCACTACAACTCTTGGGGAATGGAGGCACCCGTGGGTTGCACGTTTTTGCAGGCGCGCACATGTGAGCACGACAGTCCCGTGCGTTCCTTGTCACCCGCCGTGCATTGCATTGACTTTGCTAACGACGGATAACCTTGGCGACAGAGTATCGGTCAAACCCCCCTATATTCAATCCCCGCAACACGACGACGGCGCGTATCCGCAAAAACTACACGCGTCCAAAGGGACGTCATCATATAGGCGTTCCTGTCGAGTCAGTGGGTTACCAAACTACTAAATTAGATTACGTGGCACAACAGCAAAACAAACATGGAGGAGGAAAGGGGCATGATAGTATACAAGGTATTGGGTGGAGATGCACGGGAACGGCTCGGAGTTGGCACGATCAAAACACAGGAAGATCAAATAAATATAAGTGATGCCGACAACTCAGGTTGATTGATCCGCTGCGTGCAAATTATGCCAAGAGACTATTTATCATTTTCTGCAGCGCTTTCGGTGCTGACATCACACACACACACACTTTTCCCGGCCTAGGCCTGAGAAGTGGTGGGTGCCACGGTCACAGACGGGTTCGGTGTGGAACTGACTGAGGATGGGGAGGGCATGCCGGTCGGGGATCGGGCAGACCCGGGCGGAGCGGATACTACCGAGCTGGAGACGGGGGCGGCGCTAGCTGCAACTCCCTCCGAGGAGGTCAGTACCGCGGCGGCCCCGACCATCCGCGGGGAGGGCAGGCGGGGTAGGGCAGGTGAGCCAGAGACGGGCGAGCTGCCGCTCGGGGCCGGGAAGTAGGAGGCCGGGGCGTGGCTGGGCGCATGGGCAAACTGAGTGGGGCGGCCGGGGTTGTTGCTGCCGGTGGTGTCACCAGAGGACTCCGTGTTGCCATTGCTGTTAGAAGAAGTCGGCTGGGCGTAGCGATCCGGGGCCGGAAGTTCAGCAGCTTCCGCCGCGCGCTGGTGACCCCCGGAAGATGGGTGGCCGTGGTAGGACGAGTGGTTAGGGTAGAAGGGCTGGCGGTAGTTGGGGTGGTGCGGGGACTGGCGCACATGTCGGCCTTGGTGCGGGTGGGATGAGACCGAGAGCGGGTACCCGGACGGGGCCGAGGTGGCGGAGGTCGGTGGTGGTGGCGCGGGGAACCGGCCATACTCAGGCCCACCGATGGCGGGGGCCGAGAGCGGTGGTTGTGGGTAGTGGGGCCGGGGTCCGTTGGGGACAGGCGCCGACTGCATTATTTTGCCGTGGTGGGTGGCGGACCGGTCGCCGCCCTGGGCCGCGGCTTTGACCTCGTCCATGGTGACGGGCTTGAATGGGTAGGCCGCCATCACTGCGGCTGTGGCGGCGGCGCCTTCGGACCCGTCGTAGGCGTCGGCGGGCACATCGCTGCCGCTCTCGCCGCCTGTCGGGTCCGAGCTGGCGGCCTTAGGTGGCCGAAGACCAGCCTTCTTAAGCATCTCGGCATACTCGGTCTGTCGCTTCTTGGTCAGTTTGGCGTAGTGGAGGCCGCATGCGTTACACAGGGTACGGGCACCGTCGGGGCCGCGCCGCCACTCGGGGGTCACTGAGATCTCGCACGAATGGCACTTGCCTGGGGCGGCAGTATTGGCCTTGCGGTTGCGCTTCCGGGCCCGGTTTAGAGTAGGCGTAAGGTTGGTACGCTTATTGCGAATGTACTCCATGGCCTCATCCTCGTGGGCCGGCCGGGCCATGTCCTTGCGGATATCTACAAATATCTGAAAAATATCGTGACTACGCTGCACCATCTCGTCCACTAGCTCCCCGGTCGGCTGCTGGCCTTCGGCACGATGGCGGGGTTCCATGTAGTAGCTGGCGAAGCGGAGCAGTTCCTGACAGGCATCATGGATGCGTCGCATATCGGAGTGGTACTTGGCGGTGCGGCTAGGCAAGGAGTGGCCGTCCTGAGTGTGAACGCGAAACTTGCTCACCTGGCCATCGTAAGGGTGACTGGGCAGCCCAGGCGGAGGACCGTCCTCTGGTATAGGCGAGGGACGACGCGGGTACACGACGGGGTATGCGGAGCGCGGCGGGAGTGGGGTGCTTGTGGCGGGAGGGTAATCACCTGGGGTCGTCGGGAGCGATGCGGTGTGGTGGGCGGTGTAGTTGGGCGGGTGGTACCCGGGAGTCAAGGGCCCGCTGGACGCGTAGGCCGGGGCGGAGCGGACCGCAGGAGGACCCTCGTTCGGGTCGTAGGCCCGGGTGGGGGTCGGTGGCATTAAACCCGGTCGGTGGTGCGGGTGGTGATAGTGGTGGGGCGGAGCCGACTGTGGGGCCGCCCCGGACGCCGGTGTCTGATGGTGCGGCGGCGGCGGCGTCGTCGTCGATACGGTGCTAGCAGTGGAAGTAGGTGTGGACAGGGCCGGCCGGTACGGCGAGTCGTGTTGAGACGGGTGCGGGGGTACCGAATGCGGGGTGAGAAGGGCGGTGGCGTCGCCAGGCGTCGGGGAGATGCATGAGAGCGGCGGTAGGGTGGGTTTGGAGGGTCGACGTAGGTGCATAAAGGAGCCAGTCCGGGCAGCCGCCGTCGGTAAAGCGGACGGGTCAATGGTGCTTGGGGTGCCCGGATAGGCGGTGGGACGGGGTCCGTTATCCATGGCGGAGCACTGGCTAGGGCAGGTAGTAGGGCAGTGGGCAGGGGCCAAGAGAGGATTTTGCACAATAGGTCTGGGGGTAGGGGATTCGAGGGAATAAGGACTCGCACACCCGGGCGAGAATCGTGCTGCCAAAGTACGTGGATTATAAACGACGCCGGCAACGACGTGGGGAAGAAGAAGAAGGGGGAGGAGTCGCTGGGGCTTATGGGCGTTGGCAGGCGGTCTATAGCAATAGGGGATTGGGAGGGTGAAGGTGGGAGAGGAGATAGGTTAGCAGAGAGTGCGGGCTAATTAATACGGGGGTTAAGTCAAGATAAAAATAAACGTTGGCGTGGAGAGAAAAGGGAATGCGGCGTCGAAAAGGTGCGAGAGAACCGCTGAAAGTAGGGGGCGGCTTTTTTAACGTGGTCGGTTGGGTTACGCAGGTACCAGGACGCAGCTGATAAAAATAGATGGGCTGGCAGGCCATCAGATTTTTTAAGCGATGAGCAGATGTATTGGTGGCACAAAGAAATGACCGGAATAGCCACGATGGGTCAATTCTCCAATAGCCAGGATACGTCAAGACCCGCCCATATCGCAAGGAGGGGATAATGAAGTGACGGACTTCGGATGTCACACTGGCCACCCAGAATCGCAGATACTGCCCGTGCCCGACCCCCCTTTTTCTGAGAAACCGATATCATGCACGACGAAACGCTGGCTGCCACGCACCCAAGTCAAATCAATACCTCGCGACATCGACTTGGACATTGATGAGAAGACGCACTTACCAAGGGGGAGATGTACGGTCCACAGTGATCAGCACAGCTAACGGGCGGACAGGACGATGAAAATCGGCTACCGTAGTGGAAGAGAGAGAGGCAGCGAGATGGAAGAACCGACAGTGGACGCCAGGGGTGAGGGGTTAACGGTCGAGCACTGACCACACCCAAAGGCAATGGAGGCAGAAAGAGCATGGTCGAAACCGGGGGAACAAATATACAACGGATACGGAGCGGAGTAATATTGTAGCCAAGGAACGTTGGTGGGTGGGAGCCAGATGCGAGAGATCGGGGTACAAGAGGATAGGAGGAAAAGGAATGGTACGGCAATCATCGTGCATAGGTGGTGATAGAGTCAAAAGTGTAGGGTGACGGAAGGGAGGGGAGGAAGCAGGAGTAATGCGGGTTAGAGATCGATTGGTGGGGTGGCGGCTAATTTCGGGACATATGCATGACAGGAGGGGGGGTGTATGGGTATAACCCGATGCGAGTGTGGAGATTCCGGGGTGTCAATGTATGACCCATCGAACCGACACGAGAAGCCGGTGCATTAGTCCAAACAGGGCAGGGGGAGTGTGGGCATGCACAGTCGAGATTTGGTGCGACAAAGCAGAGTGGCTCTAGCTGTGAAAAAGATGGTGCAATCGGACAAAGATAAGAAGACAACCAGCGAGGCCGGCCGGTGAGAGCAGCTACGGGTAATGTCGGATGAACGAAAGACGGGGCGCGACTGCCATCCGCCATATCAAAACACCGAGTGTCAACAAAACGGGAGGGGGTCAAGCGAACCAGACAAATTGGCACGTTATGTAGAAAGAGGAACGCGGCAGCATGGCCAGGTCGCCGGAACGGAATGGTTACGGACGCACAATAACCTCTGAGACGTAAAAGGGGACTGAATACTGTAGTCCAGGGCTCGGGGGTAATGAAGCTGATGGGACAAATATTGTACAAAGGAGATTGAAAGCCTATGGACTTACCGTAAGAGGGAGAGCGGACAACCCACCACAAGAGGTACGACGGTTCTCTGTTAGCTTGGTACGATGCCGATGGCCGTTTGAGTGCGGTGGTTGGGAGCTAATCGCTGCCAAAAGGTAAACGGAGAAATACTGAACCAAAAGTAACACAGGCTGGCGTCTACTACGTCACGGATTCGAGCGTAGTGGGCAATTGAAGGCAGGATAAGTTCCTTCCTTACAACCAGGGGTGGGATACGCGTGATAAAAAAATGACAAGACTTTTGGACGAGGAAGGGTAGCACAAGCAATCCTTGACCTGAAGATAAAAATACCGAAAGTGGTCGGTAAGACAAAGGGGCAGTACTGCGCGGGTGCTAAGGCGGTATCATTAATTGGGACTGTAGACGGATATATAGGAGAGGGGCGCAGGTGCAGAATGACGGGCTAGAAGAAGGGAAGGGTCGGGTATTTTAGACTCCAAGTCGGCATATCAACGGGGACGGCTGAAAAAGTGGAGGGAGGTGGGGCCTTGACCGAGGTTACGGAGTCAGAATGGCTGGAGGAAAACTACGTAGCAAAATTGCGAGTACGGAAATAGTGTCCAGCTACAAGCACGGCAAATAAGGGAAAATACAAGGGTGGGTCGTCGTCTTACAGGAAATAACTGGCGTCTAGTTTAGAACTAGAGTGTTTGGGGGAGGGGGAGAGGTAGCACAGATTGTGGTGTACACCGACATTAAATAAGGCAGTCGCACAAGGCTCGTGGGTCGAATGTTTAAAAAGGTTACGAAAGTAACAGCCAAAAGCCAGCTTCGCCAGAGGGGAGGGGTGGCGGAGTGTTGCGCGTCCGGCCAACCGGGGTGTATATTTGGGATTGGTAATACGAAAAGAGAGGAAGGAAGGGATTAGGGAGGGCAAGCAGGGTGGCTGGTAGCTTGGCAGGAACATAGGTAAACATACGATTAGTAAATCTCTGGGATGGCGGACGGGGCGTGGGGATGGTTTTATACGTTCAATCATCCTGGAACTGAAAAAGGGGAGGGGCAAACAAGGGACGATGGACGATGAATGGTTCGGAAAAAACTGGGGTCCTACTAGCATGATGTGGATGGGGGAGAAGTCGATTGCTGCCCGGGTGTGCCAATCAAGGCGGAAAGAGGGTGGGTATCAGCAGTCTACTTTAGGGAAATGAAAAGAGACGCATGAAAAGTTAATCCGCGCCCTCCCCCGTCCATTTTCGTATCGCCCAATAATATGCCCCTCCCTTCCATCATCCTGCCTTAGCCACCCACCCTCATCTGGGGCTAGCGATTCGCTTCCGGCGCGCATCTACACACAGTCTCTCCCAGTGAGAGGTGGTCCATCTCCTCCCTCATACACACGTATCTGTATCATAGTTGACCACAGCGCCTTCCGAGGAGGACAATGAGGGTTGACAAAAGGGGGAGGGTGCTGAACCCACCAAACAAGTGGGCGCACCACCACGGCGGGGGGGGGGGGCTAAGGGGCAGAGCAGTAAATCTCGTGGCTGGCGCGATGAGGGTTATCGATACGATGAGAGTTGCCAGATTTAGTAAAGTCGGGGGAAAAAGGAAATGGGAGTGTGCAAGGAGGAGGAGAAGGGGGGGGGGCTGACCTTCAAGCCGGGGGCCAATGGCGATGGGAATGCCCTGGGACCTTACAAGGAGCGTAGGGGATTGGTCAGAGACATCGACATTCATCCTGCCGTCTCACCTCCCTTGTCCGTCAGGCGGGTGCATAGAGGGCGGGGAACAGGGGGGGATCGCACGGCTCTGAAAGGTTGAACGAGAGAGTCTCAGCCTCCGGCGTAAACTATGCGCAGGGCGATATGACTTGAGCCGGGGGAGCTGGTAGTGGCCATATTAAAAAAATAGGCCCAAGTATCTCACGATGGTAAAATAAGGCCATGGGAGACGAGGGCGCACGGCCTGACCAGCCCCGACGCCAAGACGCAATTGGTATCGGCCGATGATTGGCTGGCCGAGAGCGGGCGAGATGGACGATGACCCCCCGCCATTCGTTGGGTGCGTCGGGGAAAAGGGTGGGAGGGCGTCAAGGTTTGCCCTGTGCCCGCATTCAATCTGGCGAGGCGCATAGACCCCAAGTATTGATGAGATCGGCGGGCGACACCATCATCGCCGTCGTCACCTCCCCTCCCACCCTTCCTATCTAGCCTTTCCCTTTATCTAGGTTCGCCACCCTTTCCCTCCTTTGGGCGTCACAAATTTTCGATGGCGAGCTTCCGTACTAACACGTTCCCCTATCTCGGGTCTACCAATCTCCAAGCTTCTCCCATGGCTAGGCCATACAGGTTCGCTGAGATTCGAATAACCAGCAAAGCTTGACAGCTGGGCGAGTCCTCTTGACCAGTTAGCCGGTTGGCTCTATTTGTCCGCTGACCCTGCGATTGGATTAATGGTGTACGCCCTAGGGGGGTTCCATCGGGTGGGCGGGGTGGATGACCCAGCTGACTGGGGCCTTCGTGACTCTGGTTTGCGATTGGGGGAGGGTGGTCATCGTAAGTGCACAAGGAAGGTACTGGCATGTGCGCCGGGGCGTGTTCGTCGTCATTGATTGTTACGTGTGGTGAGATTCGATGCTTTGAGCTCAATGTTGTGCTGGCCAGAGGGGGTTAAGGCTACACGGGGTCGTTGCGGAGAGTCAGCCTAATACCTATATTATTAAGGATACGGGGGGGGGAGAAGAGTAGAGCAGGGATTCTAGCTATCGGACAGAAAGGGTGGGCGACATCCAGTCGTGCACAGATCTTTGCTACAGGGGAAGGGAGGGGGGCTCGCCCCTTGCCATCTGGTCTCCTGCCCCTTAAATCGCCGGCTTTCGGGTGACCGAGGGGCGACGAACCCACACATGCATTAATTGCAACATGTTGCAGGCCGCCTACTACATCCGTTCGTTGACCCTATTTTGCGATTATCGGCTGGCCCGTGCTGCCATCTACATCGTGCCTACTCGTCGTCCCTCCTTTTCGCGCGTAGGGTCTATGGACAGCCTTACTACCTGGTCGCCGCTTCGGTCGGTGCCTGGCTGTATCATGTTACGCACCCTCCGCAAAGGCCTTTTTTTCGCAGTCCGGGGCCGACATGGAAGCCACCTTAATCCATCGTTAAATCGATCACGATCCCATCACCGATGGCTAGGGCGTCATGAGGTCGAGCCAGGTTAATGGAGTTCCTACACAACACCGGCCGGTGGGCCGGCCACAGTGAACTGCACTGGCCCATACGTATCTCGCCACAGACCCGGGCGCATACACATACACATACATGTCCATGCGCATACAGACACACTCATGCCTGGGGTATCGAGTCGGTTCGGTAAGTACGACGCCGCAATCACTTCTCTCCTATAGCGTTGGAGCTCACCACTTGGCTGGTCAGAGGTTTCGTGGCGGGAATGTACAGGGCTTGTATCTAAGGCAAATAGTCTCCAAGGTGCTCATTACCGATAGGGAGAGGGTGGTTCCGTATTAGGTAGTTGCAGGGACAGCGTCACAGATACTTTCACACACACACACACATTTATACCCTCTTCCATCCCACTCACTCCCATTATCCTTCTACCACCCGGTGCGGCTGGAAAACTCTGATAGCCGATAGTCATCGAATCCGTCATGGGGCCGGTCAAATCGGGCGGGTGGGTGGTCCCATCGGAGATGGCGTGCATGGGACCGTGAATCGTCCCACACCGTGCAGCTCACCAATTGTACCAGGTGGGGCTGATTCAAATCGCCGTGTATCAGATTGGGGCAGCGTACTATTCTTGTCACCCCTCATTTATCCGCCGCAGAAGCCGTCGACCGACTTGGCACACAATTTAGCATGGTCGACTGCTCTGCCGGTGGAAAGACATCATTAGGTTGCTGGTGCACGATACTGCTACCGACAGGCCCCGATGTGCGGGTGGGCTGTCGTGATACCAAACATGTCAGCCGTTAATTACACTCAGGCCAGCCTCCCCCGATACTGCGGTCGGAGGCGAGTGCGATCGACACTTTAAGTCCGTCAAGGTATCCACGAGCTAACGCGTCTACCTGGCGTAAAACAGCAGCAGCTTAGACTACATTGTTTCGTCACGGATGAAAGTCAACGTGTCCCCCTGTCTACTGCCTAACTCCGCTCACCGTGCAACCTGCACCCAAACCATACCCAGGAGGTTAACAGGGAAGTGCCAGGGTCGGCTCTCATAGAGAGAGGGGGAGGCAGGTGAGTCTGCGCCCTTTTCTCAGCGACGCAACAGGCCCAGCGGGAGGCAGGCTCGGTCCTGTCGCAAGCAACGCTATCTCTACCATCAGATGGGTGGAAGGAAAGGCGACAGGTCTCGTCCTGACCCTCCGTGCTCCTGCACACTTTCTTCCCCACTAATATACCGGACTTGGCGAAGGGTGGTGGCTGACTTTGTACGCAGGGTCTCCATGGAGAGCACACGACAGGGTGGGCGCCGTCGATGTTTTCTGTCTGCGGGGTTGGGACACGCCGGCCGGTCGATCAACCGCCCGTACCAATGGGACTTGCGAGCCGGGCCTTAGCAAACAAGCGACATGAGATGGCCGAGTGAATCTTCGCTGAGTAGAACAGTCTATCTGTCGACCTTGCTATCCCCGTCTATTGTTGGCACCAGTGCTTAGTCAATACGTCCAGTGGGGCTAATTGCTACCGAAGGATGTGAGAGACAACCCACGTAGCGATGTCGATCTGGGAAACCCGTAGACAGTCCCGTTAACAATTCTCTAACCGCCCCACTGTCATATACCAATCTTTCGCCCAGGTGAATACAACAGTGGCAGCTGACTCCCAAGGGACTCCGCGCTGCTTCCTGCAGGTGGCTATGGGCTGGAAATCGCTGGATGGTGCGCTGTCTTCCCACGTGGCCACCACGCTCATCCCAGCCTGCCCGCTAGGCCATAAAAAACAAATATCTGGCGCCCCGGGCGTAACCTAGGGGGTCGATATAGCTGCGGTAGCCAGCCACCATTTTTATAATAATATGTAATGCAACAATACAACGGCGGTGCTCGACATTCAGTTTTGTTCATGCATGGCGCTGATACGGGAGGCCGTGAGTAATATCGTAGGTGACATGAGCTAGATAAGCAGCACCTTATTACGACGTTTCGCCGTCGAGTGTCGATGTTTTCAAGGGGCCTTGGCGCCATGATATCGATACGATTACGACCCAAGCGAATGTTCTGCTCTCCTTTCTATAGCGTTGGCTAAAGATCTCAATAGGGTCTTAAGTCTACACCTCTCTTCCTCCTCATTACTGTTGAGTTCATAAGCAGATCCATGAAAGTCAGGGCTGAGTCGAGGGGGGAGGGGAGAGACATGGCATGCAATTGTGACTCGAGTCTATTCATGTCATCAGTACACCACTATTCACATCGCGATTACCCCACAGTCGGACCGGACATATTCTACCCACCATGGGTATCGATGTGCACCACTTGCATCCCTAGTATGTATACCTAACTCCCCCCTTTTTTGAGTACAAGAACTGTTCAATGTGTCCGGCCAGTGGGCACCAGTGGAGTGGCCCTTCAGGACGGTCACTGGCGCGGGATTAATGGAGAGCAGACGAGAAGGAAGAAACGCCGTCACCAGAAATGTCCATCCAATGATATGAGCAAGCTTTGGCCATGGCTACTAATCATTTTCCTCTTTTCGCTAATCTCAGCGGCCGGTAAAAAAGCCAAGATACACGATAAGGGCCCGTGAATCCCAGCCAGTCAGATGCATGCGAGGAGGAGACGGGCGGTGGGCATTTCGTTGTAGACCGTAGCCAGATAGTGCCATGGACTGATTGTCTGTTGGATGTCCTCTTCTTCGTGCTCCACGAATCTCCATTAGCCTTGCAATGTGAATTTAGACGGTATTTCCCGATGGTTAAACGGACTCTCAGCTGCCATTGGCGTGACCGTGTATAAAGTCAATGCTTCTCATTCGTGAGTTGTAAACTACTACTTTTTCCTTGCCCTCCTTTTATCCACCCCCCCTCCCTCTCGCTCGTTCATCACTTGCTTGTCAAGCAACGCATACTTCGTCAGGGGAAAAAGGGATTGCCATTTCTCTCTCTCTCTGTCTCCCCCTCCCCTTGCTGTCCCTCACCTGGTTTCCTAGTCGCCCACGAAGCAAAATTGGAGGCTGCAATTACCACATTCCGTTGCACAAAAGAACCGAGCGAGTGGCATGGCCGCCATATTAGCCGTGCCGATTGGCTCGGGCTATCCGGTCGGCACCGGATCGGTGTGAAAGTTAAGAAAACCTGGGGAGGGAGCCTACTATCTTCCGCGCTTGGTATGGCTGTAGGGGAGTTAGCCAATGGCAGTGGGTATATCGAGGCGATGGACTCGTCAGCATCAGCTCCTTCTCCTCTGTCTGGTTGACCAGGACCTTTATGGGTATCGTCTACAGGTATGTAAGTATATATATACGGGTGGTTACAGTAAGGACACCCGGGTGAAGGGTGAAGGCTCCGTCAGTAAACTTACCTCCGCGCTCCTCACATTGATTTGACGTATGGTTGGCGTCGTGACCTCCTAGGGGTTCTGTCAAACCAGTTAGTGCAGGGTAGGACCAATCCCCCTGTTCACAAGCCCACGGTTTGCCTACTATCCTTGTCCAATAAGCGAAGCGAAGGACTCGAGTTGGGAGGCTCGGCGGATACCAAATTTGGTATTGAAAAAAATAATCCCAGCAATATGCTCTCCGATCCTGGTTGCCCTCGTCAGCCGACTTCCTTATGAAGGCCGAAGAAAGTCTCTGCTTCCATTCTTTACGGTTAAGGGATGGGGCGGCGAATAGGCGCTAGGGAATCTGCAGGGCGATGTCACACCACCAGATCACTGACAATTACCTAGCGTGGAAATAGGGACAGTTTAACGGAAGCCAAATTAAAAAAAAGGCTTTACCAAGCTGGGTCGTAATTAGAGGCCTTGGCATGATTTACACTTCCCCTCCACGTTTTCGACAGTCCAGATATGCCACCCTCTTTTAGTGGTGATTTTGGCTATCTCATGACTTTACGGATTAAGTATGTCCACCCCTGTCCGTAGCTATAAACCCAGTAAGTTTTTATATAAAAAAAAACCACTGATATAGGCTGGGCGACGAGGCCTGCACGGGCTGCGGGTAATACGTGGCGAACAAAGAGGGTCGTCAGCCCTTCTTTCACCACCTCATTCACCTGGTAATTACATTACCGACTTGCCTAGACACCCTGCTCCCCCTTTCCCAACCTCATATCCATATGGCTGTGAATGACGAGCCCCTATCTGCAATTGCCCCGATAGTTCGCCCAGGCAGTTTAAATCGGGATGCTATCGTTTGCTTCCGAGTGTCTCCTGGGAAATCACCTATGCATCAGCGGAATCGCCAAGTTGATACGCAACCCCTAATACCACATAACACCGGAGGAGGAGGAGGAGGAGGAAAGGGATCAGGCCTAGCTTCCCTATTGCTGAAAGGCGACATAAATTAAACCCGGGGGATATACATCTTGGCCGAATTGTATGGGGTTGGGTGCCCAACCTTCCTCCTCCCTTGCCAGGGATTCTTATTTTTATTGTTCATCACCCCCCCGCTTTCCCCTTGCCATCTGCAAAGGCTCTTCTTTAAGGGGGGGAACAGGCATAACTTCAGAATGGCCCAAGAGATGTGATCTTGCCTTGTAGATTCAGCTGTGCCATGGGATGCATGGCTCAACTTAATAACGCGTCACTTGTCGCCGAACACCCATCATATCGAATGCTGAAGGATGAGAGAGGGGGGACTCTTTGTGTGTGTCAGTGTGTGCAGTGTCCCGCTGCTGAAACGTTAATGTCCGAGTTGAAATAGGAGAGGGGCACAACAGCATCGTCACATACCGGTTCAGCCCTGTACATTTTTCTAGCCGTTCCCGATGATACCGGATACTTCAGGCTGGCGAACTTCACCCCCTATTGTACGTATTCAGTAGTCTATTGACGAGCGGTTATGAAATTAGGCAAACACATGGGTACCACGGTGTGGAAATAAGGACCTGCGGAGGAAGTAGGTGAGGAAAGGGTGGCGTTCATGACGCAAGGAGGTGGGTGGGTAAGGGGAAGAGGAGGCCGGAATGGTCAAGGGTGGCTTCATCTGACCGATGGAACTTCCCGGGGGCCGGTCACGTATGTAAGGAAAGGGCCTCAGATGAAGTGTGTGTCTATCTAGTGTGAGTCTAAGGCGGGCAACCTGTTGGTAGAGGCCTTAAGGTCTGGTCCGGCTGCGCGACAAACGGGCCTGCATAGATTGGCACTTTCGGATACCAGTGGAGAAGTGAATACGGAAGCTGTTTGAGCGCTAAGAGTCGAAAGAGCCTCTCGCCCTCCCCCTCCTACCCGCCTCTCACCCAGCCTCTCATAAAAAATTTACCCTCCTCCCAGCCTACGACTTTCCATTCGAACGTTAGTTTCGCACAAGGTGCGGGGTTTACTACAACTAACCGGAACCCAATAGCCGGTGGTGTGCTATTGGTACCGTCTCGTCCATCGCCATCAATTAAGTGGACGGCATATACCCAATTGACAAGTTGACTATGATGAAATATGCCGATGGTTACGGGGACAAGTCATGCACTGCGTGCCGACGACGACGTTTAGGGGTGCCTTATTATTGCCTCCATGGCTGGCTGAAGAGCATACGGAAGTCCTCTCACGTTTCCCCTTAAGGGTGCTCCAGCTCGGTGCTGGTTAAATCCGATACATCGACTATAGTGCTAGGGCCTCGGATGCCGGTTAGACTCAGGGAGACGAAGGGGGGGGGGAACGAGAACTAGCGCCCAGAGAAGGCCGAGTGGTACACGGCAACGGGCTATCACTCGACGGTGAGCATAGTAGTTACGATGGTTGTTTACTGGGACGGTACGCGCGCCCGCTCGGTGCTAACGTAAATAGCATGGGATACGGCGACGCGTGTCGCGGCAACAAAGATAAAATAACCAGATTAAACATAATATAGGAAAAATGGTGAACAGAAAAATTAACTACGGAACCCTCGGTTACTACTACTTCGGGCTCGGCATATCAAGGAGTTGGGGGGAAAAAGAATCTACATCCCTGCATAACATTGGGCCTTTCCCCTCCCCCCTAATTGAACATTTTCCCCCGAAGGTCTTTTACGCGCTATTGCCCCTTCAGGCTATTAAGGAGTCCGCTAGATACCTTCAAGAGTCAGAGCTGGTGTCCGCACCACCCGACAACATTGGCCGTTATCAGTTGGGAAATATAACGGGGGTTTGTAATGGACCTTCGTTCTATTTCATGGCACAATGTGGTTTAGTATTGCGACCCTGTACTGTTGCGGACCACCCCTCTCCCTCTTGACGAGGACGTTCGCCAAGAATGAATTACATATATAGAAATCTATTATCACTCTGTGAATCGTACAGAGTCCCGATTTCCTTACTCCCCCCTCTTTTTCTCTGATTGAAATCGTCGGGGTAGGAGCGGATACGGCGGCCAGTTATATGAATTCATACGGTCGCTCTCCCTCGCCTCATTCGCCAGAGTCTCACTACTTGGGGTACCCAGTACGAAATACCTAGGTGGATTATTTTGTTGGTGTGTACCAAGGGTCGTTATCTATTCCACCGTACGCGCGGGTACGGGTGATCAGAGGTGGGTGAGAGGAGGGCGTCCACTATTTCACCCACCATGGCCCTCGTGCTCCCTTATACCCCCATCTTCATCATAAATCTTTTGCGAAACGCCAGTTGACCCGTACTGTCGCCAGTAAACTATCCGTCCTCCTACTGTGAGGGGGCCTTTTAGCGGGGCCGTACGGTTAAACCCACCGGACGGAAGAGGTGTGGTGGGTGCTAAACGGTGAGGTTGTGTTTCTAATTTTTCGAATCTACAGCAGACGCGTAATGGGGTGAGTTGGGCCGTTAGGGTTGGTGTAAAGTAATCGTTTTGTTTTTCTATTTACTATATAACTTTTCCCCGGTGTACCTTATCATCCCCTCCCCCCTCATTGAACCCTCTCATAAATGAGATTATGGCAACAAGGTATTTTCACTTCCTGGTCTCAATTATATATTTAAGGCCATTAGGCCAAACCCAGAGTTAACTTTGGAGTCCTTGGATCATCGAGTGGTTAACAATCAATCTGCGGTAGGCTCGCTGGGTGACATGGGCTAAGGGAGCTGGCTTTGAACGTACGCGAGCTTAAGATGCGGAAGCTACATCTCACTGTTATAGATTTCCGATGCGTAAGGAGTGACGCCATCGACATCGGCACCCTTAATCATAATCCAGATTATTAAAATGCGCTTCATTGGATGAATACGTAACTGTCACATCATATAGTAACCTTGGTCGGGCCTCCAGCAGGTGCATTCGCATACACATCAACCCTTCCACCCGCAGCACGGCTATCGGATATGGCTGTGGGCGACACAAGTGACTCACTCCTAATGGCCCACCTCTTCAAACCCACAAAGAACAACCTCATACGCGCTGCAGCCCCCCTCGCCGCCCTCCCCGAGGGAAGGAGGGGGGAAGTAGATAAGGTGACGGTAATTATATTACCTCTCGCCTACGGAGAGGGGGGTTGCATAGCTAATATGAAGTTATTTTGGCGCCATGTAGTCTTAAGCAGCCTCGGATCTATCATATGTTTCTGCCTAGGCTGGCGTATTTCGCTTCGCCAAGTCCGTCAGTGTTACAGTCGCAGCCCAGCCACCCGGCTACGGCCCGTTTTCTTTTCCTCAGCCTGGTTATTCCTCAAGTAATGGTTCGGAGTACTACCATCACAGTCGCCATTTCTTAATCTCCTTGGAAGGTACCTACTGCCTCGGCATGTATTCAGGCCCCCCTTTGCCCTATTATCTGACTGATCCAAGCCCCCGCCAAGCTCGATAGATGAGGCCTTACACATAGGTGCAGCATGAGCATGTTTCAGGGTAATTTATTACCTTTGGTTTATCTCTGCTCTCAGCTGCCAAGTTGCACCTTGAACCCCTAAACCACCACCTCTCCGCGCTTCCCCCCCTAGTATTTCGGAGGTTATGGCTTGGACTGTCACATGCATGAGCGTTGAGTCAGCGATTATGACTAGAATCATCGCCTTCTCTGTTTGATTTCTATACAGTGGTCCATCTCAAGCCGCAGTTACGAGGGAACATGAGGTGCAACCTTGATGAAGAAGACAATGAGAGGCAACAGGAAAGGAAATGGGGTAGGGGTTGAGCGTTTCAGCCGTGTGTCGATGCCAGGGGCTGAGGGGCGATCGTTCCTAATCTCGGTCAATGTTGAGATACAACCGATGGGAGAATGCGGTTGGCCAAAGGTAATTATGCAATCAAGGCCGGGTCGGGCCACGCCTCCCCTGTCGAGCACACGCCATCGGGCCTGGTCCCCACATCGCCGATCCGAAATTCAGCCGATGCAGCGATTAGGACGACGGCAAACGGTGCCGTGTTCCAAGATCGACGATAGCACGCTAGATTCTTAAAAAAAAAACTTCTCATTGCGTCTTGTACCGACCCGGGACATAGTCCCCCCCGCCCCTCCCGTAGCGTAAATATATCCCTATTCTTCCAAAAACCATTTCCAGAGCCGCCGCTAGGATCATACGATTGTTAAGATCTTTCCTGTTCCCACTGGGGTCCGGATGCATGAAAAAGCGGGGCGCTATGTCATCAGCGGCTTCATCTCTCATTACATCTTTCAAAAAGTCCCGGTTGTGGAAAAGATGGCGAGCCACCCGCATCAGATGCGCGCCGATACAGTTTAGGTCGAATGTTTTTATAGAATGTGATGAGTAAATAAGGAAATCCTAACGAGAACCAAGGGTCGCGTTAGGATGGGATACAGTGATGGATAATTAGGGGACGAGGGTACACTTATGTCCAGGGTTTTCCAACCGGCTCGGACAGGTGCAACTCTTTCCCCCAAACAGAGTCGAGCTAGCCACGGCTAAACCGCCACATCATCGTCTCCCCGCTGGAACCAGGCCCCCATGGCGGGGCGCTAGATCGATTGGAAGTGAAGGGGAGGGTATGGCGAGATGGCGGCAGTCACACTGCGGGAATAGTCCGTAATTCTGGATGTACTAGGCGTAATGGTATAGCGTCAGTGTTGTAAAATATAGTTAGCTGCCGTCGTTTGGATGTTCACAAGGAGTGCGGTTCACAATTCAGGGTTGTAGATAAATAAGAAACATACAACCCTGGGGGAGTAGATCAAGTCGGGCCTGTGCCATGCACTGCGGCCGCATAGCCTTAGTTTAAGTCACTGCCTAGTTCGGTATCTTCTATATAACACTATAACAATGTTGGCGGTTCAGAGAAGGGCACGGCCACACAGATTTAGAGTGAAGAGAGCGGTGCAGGCCCGTCGTCGACATAACTTCTCACCCTTTTTTCATACCTTCATGACTGACACTGGGCCTCATGCCTCAAATCGTTTCACCAGTTATTCTTTTTTTTGGGGGGGAACTATCTATCCTGGACCACATTGACGGACAAACGCCCCGTTTCGATAGTCCCCATGATGCACTGCCCTCCCCCCCTCTTTTGAAATAAACGGCTTTCGATCCGCTGTGCCGATAAAACGGTCAAGGATCAAGATAACTGGCCGCCGATCCCCCTTCGGGTTAAACCGCTATCGGGCAGCCCGATAGGAGGGAGAGGGGGTCGAAAAGCGTGGACCAGTTTAAAGAAGCGTTCAATAAAAGCTGGTGAGGGATTGAACACAGCAAGGAATGGAATATAGCTAGCATACAGTGAAAGAAAGCCCGGGCCGCAGTGTGATTGAAGCAGTCGACCGTCTGCACACGGATATCCGTTGATGCCGATCCGTAAATTTTAAAATTCTTTAATGATTATCCAGAGCTGCCCCAAGGGGACGAATCAAAGTACATATTACCAGCGCCAGGATAATAGCAATACAGATCAACTGACCACGCCACACCTGTCCTGCTCGGTTCCTTGTAATAATGACATGGCTAATTGATCTCTAGGCGTCCACGCGAACTAAACGAGTGAAAATCCCATATCAATAGGGAAATATACTAGGATGCAATCAGTGCAAGCAGCTAAGTGGATTATGGTTATTACGACCAGTACCACCCAAGAGTCGCATCTACAAATATATTTTCTTTCGCTAGATTTAAGTTTCCGCATAGTTATCTGATGCCACCAGCCGGTGGAGGGTCGACTGTTGGTAATAATAAATGAAGTCGGATCGTAGTTCGGATGGGGCATACAAAAGTCACCCTCAAGCAAAGCTTCCTTAGGACTGTACAACCAACCGTTTACGGCCAGCCAAGGTGGTCGTTAACTAATGGGTAGTATACTTCCTTATTCGAACGTTCGCTATTCCCCTGGCTCATTACGGGCCCACCACATTTTCGCGGGATATGACAACATTCTCTCCGACGTATTGTCAGCCGCTTGCACAGGGTATAGTCCTTTGAATTCAAGCCACCTAATTGACAACACAGTCCTTCCTAGACCCTAGTGAGAAGGGGGGGGGACCACTGCAGCGAGGCAAAGAGGAGAAAGTGGGCATAACTTTACTCAAGTCGTCACTTATTTCTACCCCTACGCGTCGCCGGTTGAGGGGCATAATTCCTATGCCGAAGGGCGGGTTCGTTTATGGACATGTCGTGGCGTGTCTACAGATATGATCTGTGTCGTGGTATATCGAGGTCCCTAATGAACTTCACTGACCTCGTCTCCACTGAACTAAAAATCCAACTCGGGCCCCATCATCACTTGTGGAGCATACCAGGAAGCCAACAACTCACTCCTACGCTCCTCTTTACCAGCCCTTGGTAGAAAGTGGGGTTTGAGAGTATATACTCTCCACTTACTCTCTTTGTAGCACCATTACTATTTTGACGTGGGCTCGCCCTAGTACGAATATGCCCCGTACGTTAGCAGTAATATTTCGAGGGTCGCTACCACTCCTCCCCCTTTGGAGACTCGTCTAATGGAGGGTGGGGGGTACATTAACATCAAGGGTAGTACCCTAATCTATACAGGTCTATCTCCTCCCTTCATTTCCATTTTTGCCGCGCACCCCCTTTTCACCCTGAAAATCCGTGCGCATTAGAACCTTAGAACCCTTTCCTTGCACGATCCTCCCTATGGTACTATCATGACCGAAGCTGGCTCATTTTTACCGAATCCATCACCCCCCCTTCGCGTCCATGCTGTGCCGATCGTCAGTTTTGCTTGCCCGGGTCTGAGTGTTCGGGTTGAAAGTAACAAGAACGGCCTAGACTGTCGATGCGCCGTACCAGAATGGCTGTTATATTTCACACCAGGACATCGTCTCTTACAGTCTGTAAAGAGTATGCTAGTATTTGTATTGATTAATCTCACCGGCTCATCAGTGGTGCTGATGATTCCGGCATGTCCCTAGGTCGACTACCAGTCGAGTGTACCGGACTAGACTCACCCAACCACCCGAAAGTACATCAGTTGGGCACTACGCCGCCACATCGACGCATCAAAGTCCGGTTGTTACTATTCTACGATCGCCGATATTCCGCCCCATCGCTCGATAGGATTCTCGATCCATCACCCGAACGGCAATTTCGCCATTGAGAAAGGTAGCTGACCTCATCTGAGAAGCAGGGATAGAGAAAGAGAGGGTGGGGGTGTAGGAAGGCACCAGCCCGGTTCATAGTAGCAACCCGATCTGGGCGCTCCTCACTGGTCATTAAAGCTACTCGCTTAATAGTATCTGGTAGGATGGCCACTGACCCGGTGTGTAAAATGGCGACATTTGCTGAATCTGTAACGGTCTTTTCAGTTATGGAAATGAGATGAATAGCCAGGGGTGTGCACCGGCTACTTGGAAGCGGGAATACTTCCCTGGAACAGTATGCCAAACAACGAGCCCTCCAACCTTTGCTCCTTGAGGCCTGGGTAATTTCTGGCTTGGTTGGCAGTATTATGCCGGCCGGTGTATCACCACACGGCTAGTGGGGGCCGGCTTCCCAGCTTGAACAACGTGATTGCACCCGTCGTTCGCATCAACCAGGGTCCACACTAGACACCTTACGCAATGCCGGACGGTTGCTTCAAATCGATACCCGAGCTCAACGGCGTTTAGAGGCCGAGGTGAGGTGCACGCCTTCATTACCTTATTCGGGCCTGATACTGTAGCTCCCCTCCCTTCGCTTAAATTCATACCCCGCGCGTGAACCTATCCCAGCTGCACGGCCCCTCCCTACGTCTGGTTACCTCATATGTAAAATCCAACTCCCTCGGCGGCCTATTTACGGAATGTGTTGTACTACGGCCACGGTCCATATCTACCCCTGACCAGCTCGCCACCCCCCAAGTGCACCATGAAAATGCATTGTCATTGCGTTGTTATTTTTGGTCGGCACCGCCTTAGCCCAACATACTCTGCATGTATTCTGAAGTACGTAGTTGCTGCCTCTGCCACCTCCACCTTTTATTACGGTTCGACATAGCCAACCACTATCGTGCAGCGTGGTCTGTCCAGAGTAGTCGTCTTTTGGCCCAGCTGGATTTCGCTAAAAGCCAGTTTGACAAGTAGATTTTTTGTATCTAATGTATCTGTGATGACGACGGCTGGTGTTTCTTACTATTTTTTAAAGACAGCCGATAAGTAAAGTGGCGACCGGATATCATTGCCATTGTAACCACTCCTACAGCCTACTGGCACACTCTAACCTACCCGGTTGGGATATTGGTACCAAAAATCGTCTTAAATTGATTAAAAAACCCGCGGACACAGCCGTGGCCTCCAATTGCTCTCCTTCCTTCCCCTTATTAGCGAAACATAACCGACTCTACGCTACAATCATAGTTTTTTTTCCTCATGCTGCCAATAAGCCTTGGTGGCGGACTCTTTCCGTCAAACGCTAAGGGATCGGCGAGTTTCGTATACCAATCCCAGATGGATATGAATAAGTAAAATGTAGAGAGTGGATAAGCGGCTGTTTGGAGCGTACTGGGCGGGTATAGCGCACTGTAGTATAGCTAATCCCCGGTATACTCTAATCGGCTTAATCCAATGCGCATATATTGGCTAGTAAGAGCTGTTGTCGCCATTGTTTCATCAAAATGGTTCCAATGTTAAGCCATATGCATTACGATCCAAGTCGCGCCAGGGATTTAAATAGAAAGCACAATGCCCCAAGTACATTAGGGAGGGGGGCGCTTTACCCCTATCTATTTGAGTGCCGGCGATACGCCATTTCTATAAACCAACCCGACTGACAGTACCCATTTCATTAAATATTTTTTCTCTCCTTGACTTTCCCGGATAACTCCGCCTTCTATGAAAACCAGGCTGCAGAAATAGACACCCCAGTTTGTTTATAGGTGGTTAGGCGGCTTTCAAACGGGTCACGGCCCCCTTGAAAAGTACTATCCTGGTCTAACCATCCTTGAGACAAAATTGGTGGACCTAGCGAAGGCAGACTCGGGCCCCTGTTATAGGGATATCGCAACTGATTAGTGCGCAGCTCACACGAGCATATCACTTACCACCTACCACCGTGTTGGCCACTTTCTACGGTGATATAAAGGTGTAAACCTCCCGCAACTTTTCGGCGTCCAGGTGGCCTAACGCTAGTCAGCGCCAGTCGTGCATACGTAGAGTAATCCGGCTTCCGAACAGCCAGGATAAGGTTAGCACCTACCTATTGGGTACAACTTCTTTTGCTGATAAGACCCTAATCTACATTGACAAGTCATCGCCTAGGATGAGAGCTCAGGTCTGGTAGAATGTCAACTCAGGTAGGCCGAAGCCTCCTCCGAAGTGAAATTCACTGTCGGCATCCGAAAGCCGACGCCCGCAGAACTCATGCAAGCCACGGCGACGTCGGGTAGATACCATGACGGGATGTGTAGCCCGAGAGGGGTAGAAACTAGAAGAAAGACCGAGGGAGGGTCGCCGGCGAGCAGGCCAAGTAGAATAAAGAAAGAGTATTTATTACATACTTAACAAACCTACAATTATGGGCGATTCGTCGTCTTTACGTAGGTGTGGTTCGAGTGATGACTCGAAACCGTTTGGTGTAGCTTGAGGCGCTTGGTTTTCGGAGATTTGTTCTCCCTGAAGAGGCGGATCCAAAATCGAGCCAGGTTCACTTCCGAAGTCGGAAGGCCACTGCCTTCAAATTTTCTAAAGGATAAGAATAATCCGCGAGGGAGGTTTGAGGATTCTATCAGGAAGACAGGTTCTGAAGGGAGGTGACTTTCTTGGACAAGGAGGTTTCCTGGGGGTGCTTGTGGTCGATTGAAATGACTTCCCAGTTTAATTCCATTGGAGCATTGGTTGATGCCGCATCCGCGCCTCCGCGCACCCCATGTCATAGCTTGATCCCGATCAGTGATAGCCTACCTATTTGGTAGTCTGCATTATCCAGGCTTCACGCTTTTATCCATATCGATTATCCCCCCTTCTTTGCCTAGTTTCCAAATACCCTTTCCGATAGGCGTTCAATCTACCTGATCTTCGAACATCGCCTCCATCCCAGGCGCTACCGCCTCTTATCCTTCTAGGACCTTCTCCTTCTCTACCCTTGCTCTAGCGGCTACCTAGCCGCCCTTCTATCCATGCCGGCGCCCGGTCCCGCCACGGCCTGTCGTCCTGAATTCCCCTAGTCCAGGCTGGCTAGTTACTTGATTGATGCTGGCCATCATTCAAGTATAGAAGACCTAACAGTCGCCATACAATAAATGACAGCCATTATCCCATATAACAACCTCCAACTCCCGTTTGAAGCTTTAAAAGCTTGTTCAGTACTAAATACAACTTAATCCTACCACAGTACTCCTTGGTTACAATACGATCGGGCCCTCATAGAACTGGTAAGGGGCCAAGACAAGTGGCTCATAAACTTATTCGTGACTCACCACCAGGACCCAATCTCGCACACATCTCCCAGCTGTATAAGTCGAATAAACTCTACTATTGTCTTTCTCAATCATATCTTTATCTAACCTTGCGATTAGTACAATATAACTAACCTCCAGGGTCCTGGATTACCACATCCTACTTTCCCCTTTCTAATCACCTCTGTTACTAGCACTAGTAAACCTGTATACCAGTTTGACCACATTTCTTCCCTAGAAGCCTTTGGCACTATTACAGGCCGTGAGGAGTCCCCATTGTAGTTTCTTATCTCTACTAGTGCGGACGACGCCGAGTCGCGGACCCACACAATTTTTACGACCGGTTAAAACCCCGCTCCCTTGATCAAGGTGGGTGGTAAATACTGATGCGGGCCAAGTCGGTAGTATTGTAGACTCTCGATGGGCAATGCCAAGGAGTGTTATCCCTGCATCCTATAGGTAGCGTGACGCTGTTTAATCTCCCAAGACCACATAAGTAAGATGTAAAGTAAGATGTGCTTGCCAGCCACCTGCTCACCGGTGCAAACTGCCCTGCTATAGGGCTATAGGCGCGACCCAGGGTTACTAGTACCGACCCAATAGCTTGTTAAGGGGGCTGAAGTGCGCGCTGAAGATGATTGAAGCTATGAAAACAGCTTGTCAAAACGTTCTCTGCCCAGGTCACAAACGAGCCAAAAGGTGAATGACCGGACGGTGAAGCCCTTTCTATGCATGGCCAGCCGTATCGCTTAACCGACGGGATTAGGGTCCCACCAACGATTGTATCTAACGACTCAGCCCCGGCTGCGTACATTGGCCGCGGTCGATAGAACGAGGCTTTATTTAGGGGCCATACGTCCGAGGCCGCGTAGGACAAAGCGGAAACACGGTACATATAATAACACAGTCATCTCGGTCGCCTCAGTCTCTTCCGCCCCCCTCGGTCTTCATATAAACATGGGGTTTAGCTAATAGTATGGCTGACAGCCTATTCCGAGTGTAAGCCGAGTCTTGGTCCTTTCCTTCGGGTCGATTGAAGGGGAGACCCGAGGACGGAGACAGGCCCAGCGAGGGAAACAGGGTGACACAGCCCGAATCATGGAACCCCATGTTAATGGTGAACACTGGGCAGCGTGCCCGCCCTGCGTCTGTCACCATGCTCGGTATCACCCACAGAGGGGTGGCATTGGTGGCAAGACGCAGGTTGGTGGTTATGGTACTGGGTGACCCGTGTAAGGCCCTAATGGGAGTGGTCGACTTTTTATTTAGCCTTCACTCGGCCGACGAGCAGAGGGACAAGATGATTCGGTAGGAGACGACGACGGTAACACACTGTCCGCCTTAAAGCCCAGCATTGGTGTCCTTTATACGCTCCGCCTGGCCCAACTACAAAAAAAGGGTAGAGCACGACTCTGCCACTTATAAACCCTTCCCTCGCCGCCCTAACGCTGCCACCATGTCTTCCCTACTCCTTGCCATCAGCTACCTACTGCCCCGGCCTCCGCCAGACCAACGACCCTGTTCATAGTCTTGACCTGGTACCAGTTAACCCATTCTTTCTACGCTACTCCAACTCCGCTGGCTCTCCACAACCACGCCTGGACTACCATCATGACCGCCGCGTTTCCCATGCTCATTATCGGCCTCGTGCTGGCCCTTACACCCTCGTCCCAAGCCGGAGATATCCGTCCCACCAGTGAATTTTGGAAAACCGACCTAAACGAACAAGCCTCCTCCACTGTACCGACTACCCCTTCAACCAAGGTGCTCAGTAGCCATCCCAAAGCCCCCCTCATGAAAGGTACGGATGATAACGAGCGCATAACAAATGCAGTGTCCCGAGCCGACGCCCTCCGCCTCACCGCCCATCGCGCCAGCGGAAAGCCCTCAGCCTTTCATCCGTATATCAGACCAGACTCCTCCACTGTACCGACAGCCAAGGTGTCTAGGGACTTTTCCAACGTCCTCTCCGCGTATGACAATGATAACTACGAAACCATTACCAGTGGATCGCCTACGGACAGTCCAGGCATCCCTTTCAATCCTGCTGCTGCAAGCCCAAAAACGGCCAACCATGTGATGACCTCGCCCATCAACTCTGCCAGTTATGCTGATGAACTCGCTTGGAGTGGCATCAAAGCCCAGTTGTTAAACGACCCTCAATTCATGGCCGCTTACACCTCTCATCAGCGTGAAGGATTTCTTGATAGGCTGGAGGCTATCTCCCACGCTTGCCACGGCCGTCCCAACCTCAAGCCTCCGACCAACAACGCCGAGGTCATTAAGAAAGATATAGCCAAAATCCGGTACAGTGTCAATGCAGTATCTACTAAAGATATGGAAAGGAAAATAGTTAGTAGAGACCCAAAGCCTTGGCACGGTAAGATTGGCGAACTGAACTACGTTAACAAATGTGTAGAAAGTCCCAATTGTATGCCCGCCTTTGTGACCATGGATACCTCCCAGAAACCCCGAAAGATCGAGTTCACTATACCCTTCCATGCCGCCCAAGGGCACTCGGCAAGCCTGGACTGTCCAGCCTTAGTTAGGCGTCTGGCGTCGACCAAAAACGATTATAGGATGGTCAGCTTGTGTACCAAGGCCCCGTCAGTCGATATAGTCAGACATTTGGCAGAGTACTTAAAAGACGATATTTCACCGGAGAGGGTGATTAACAAGGATGACCTTGTCCAAATGCGTAAGGCACTAAGCTCACGTATGGGCTGGTGAAATGCTGCTTTACCTGGATTAAACCATTGTCCACACCACTCGGTCGTGCCTGCGTTCCTGACTAGAGCAGCCTGAAAGGTTGGAACCACGAGGTCCAGGTCGTAGTGATAAATAGTCAGCATGGGCAAGCGACCAGGCCTGACATTGGTAATGAGATGGTTGATCTGGACGGGGTGATGCTGTCAGGGTAGTGTCCAATGTTTGGCTGTATCGTATAGCGACCGAGAGAAACAGGTGAGAAGCGTGGGGTGTGGTACTTGTCGAATCCTGGTATATTCTTTGTTGGTCCTTAACTATATTGGGCGTGGGCCTGTTGGTAGCTAGTTGTGCTCACCGAGTGAAAGCGTGGAAAGGAGTAAGGACATGCGGCGAAGAGATGTGTCACGCCGGATATAATAACCGGTTGAAGTGGGGCGGCCAAGCAGCAGGGTATGGGAGGCGCAAACGTGTGGGTACGTAAGGGTGGGCGGGAGGCGCACTAGGGTCAGGGCAGTGGGTCGAGGGTAGAGGGCTAGTGGGGCATGGGGGGAGTCTGGATGGAAGTGATGGCTTTGGGTGCGATAATAAGGATACCACTATATATTAGGAAGCTCAGTTGGGATCCATAAGCAATGTACAGTGAGTGATTGACCGCCCGAAGACCCGAACGGAACTCTCTCAAAAGCCTCGTGAGGTGTGAATCGGGACTGCTAGTCATTGCAAACCCGAATACCAAAGAAGGAATGACTTAGGGTTAGCCAAGGTGACCAATTGAATAATGCAATTCGCTGTTGACCCCAGAGCAGTATTTGTTGCACGGGTTATGTTGTAGCCATACCGACCCATCTCGATCCAACAGCATTATCCATGTCCGACCTCCACTTCCTGGTGAGCTGTGCAAATCCATAGTATGCATACTTGTTCTCAAGGCCCTTTGGCCCAGTACAGCGACACTAAATTAGACGCCTGACTGGGACGTCCTTCCGCCAACTGCACTATCTTTTACAGCCGGCCTGAGCCCTTCAATGCGGGACACTTCTCCCTAGAGAGTAGCCACCAATTAAATCCCTTAGCGAAAGAACGTCCGGTGAACTGGACAGGGACAGGGGGGGACCTGTTGTTCCCAAAAGTGCTACCATGCCAAACGGCAAGATACCCCATGCCGACCAACCCACCACCCCCCGCCTGCATTGATAGCGCCGCCTTTTCATTTCACCGATAATGGCTCGCAATTGTGTATTCCATTGTCTCTACCACTCACACCCGGGCCTTCCACCAAAGGCCACCAGACCGGGGATCTACCGAGGACACCGTGCCGAAAGTCCAAGGACTACCCCTGGCTCCAACGACTAGCTGTTACAAGGTGTGCATAGCGCCAGCATCGAAAGATCAATGCGCACTTCTACACTTGCACTTCTACTCTTGAATAGACTCCCTATCCGGCATCCTCTCTACCTCAGGGCCTTGATGTTCAAATAATTCCAACTAACTCACTGGCGGCAGCCTAGGGCCCACGACAGATTGTCATGTATATGTATGGGATGCCCATAAATGGGGTCTGGCCCCCACTCGACAAGTAGCCAGGCGGGGTGGATTTACTGGGGAGACGGAAAGCCACCCGGAGGTGGGGAGTGCTACGCACTGGCCAGCAACTACGAGGAAGCAGGCGACACAACGGAGAGGCAACCATGGAGGAGGGCGGGGGCCCGAGTGGGTAGAGGATGCTAAGTGGGGAAGCTCGAGGTCGAGAGTATACCGCCGGCGGTTGCATGGAAGGTTTGGCAACCGCTGGCGGACGGTAACTTGACGTGGCTGCGGACTAGCGCATCCGTTGTGCGGCCTTGTTTATGGGCGTCACACTAGACTTACCCAACCCTTTGAGCTCATGCCTACCTTACACACGTCCCGCTCGGAAACTGTAGGGGACACGGGAGGCCGAGATTGAATCATCGGGCATACGGTTTAGGTTAGCCAACATGAAAGGTGTCGCAAGGACTGCTCCAACTCCAAAGTAAAGTGGTATTAAGCATGTCCCTGTGGTGGGCGTAAACTTAGTTAAAGAAAACTAACGGTTAAGCTCAAGTTTAGACGGGGAGTTGGTGATTTAAGCGATGACTGTCGTTATATTGAATGGCGGCCAGTAGGTCTCCTATTCTGGAAAAATGCCCGGCATCATTCGCAGTAACTATTTAGCCTAGGTTAGAGAATCCAAGACGACAGGCCGAGTCAGGACCAGGCGCCGGCAAGGAATGGAGAGACGACTAAGTAGCTGTCGGATCGGGAATAAACCAAATAGAGAATACAAGGCCCTGAAAGGATAGCAGGCGACTCCCGGTTTGGTTAACGAAGGTGATGGAAGGGTGGGGCCACCGTGGGGATAGGAGGGTAGACCTTCCAGTAATCAACTACTCTAAGGCGCCACCACCAAGGTTAGGTGGCAGTGCTTGGGACGGAAAGGCAGCCGGTTGGCCTCACTTGGGATATGGATCAGGAAGTGGGGGAGGTTTAGGCTATGACAGCCATCTATCGATGCCATAAAAACGATTGCCAGTTTCCAAGTCGAATGATGTATATTAACTATAATCACCGTTACTCTATACCACTTGGCGGGCCCCTTCTATCCAGCTATCATAGCAGACTCTAAGGTCATGTGGCTGGAGCCTGGATAGCTCCCGATTGCTAGGTGGTCACGAGCGCCTCCGCCGTGGTAAACTTATTGCCCCTCAGTCGTTGTTTGATGTTCCTCAACAGCCAGAAGCTACAAGGGGGCCAGGTCTGGACTGTTAGGAGGGGCTAACTGAAGTTTGGGTTTAAAGGCGGAAATGTAGGCCTGGGTTGCTGCAGTGCAATGTGGTGGTGCATTATTGTGGTAGAGCTGTGGAAGGTAATGGTCCAGACTTCCACGCGCCTCCCCCCAGGCCTGGACCATGGGCTTCAGCTTGTACTCTACATAGAGTTCGGTGGAGACCTTGGCACCCGGGGGCTTGCCATGCAGGTGCAACAGGCCACACCTGATGAAAAGCAATGGTTAGCATCACCTTGGGTGCGATATGGCCCCGTAAACTTTGCTACTGTCATCTGACAGGTGGCTAGACCGGGAATCATCTTCAAGGTACTAGTGGTCCATATGGAAGCAAGCTAGCCGGTGGTTAGTGGGGCTAGAATATAGTCTGCCTTGTGACCCTCACAATAGTAATTAATAAAAGGACCCATAGATCACGCCTGGTTAACTTGGGTAGAGTGGGGGAAGGGTTTTTTAAAAAAGTAATGATGGATGGCTAAACCTGCAAGGTGTGAAGTCAGAAATGGTTCAATCCTGGAGTGGGTTAAACCAATCGACTTGTCATTATTGATTCTCTGAGGTTCTGTTTGAACCACTACGTTCTAAGACCTCCAGCTTAAAAGTATTCGATGGCTTAGTCTCACCTAGATTTACCATAATTTCTAGCATCACTCGAATACGGGCATTTTCATCGTCAACTCGTATTTCAGATAATTTTGATGTAGCTACGAGGGAAATACGATTTTGCTACATAGAGATGACAACTTGTGTGTAAATAGTAGGTTATGGTACCACTGTGGTTTATTATATATATATAGCAACGAGACAGTAAAAAGAGAAAGGGAAACTAGGCGGATCACCGCTGAAACGGATTGGTAGAGGCCGGTAAGGGTATATTTGGTACATTATATAATGAATTGGTCCGCCTGGGCGGAAAAAAATTGCTGGTCAGCAGGTGTCATTGGTCAAGGGCCGCGGGGGCTTTAAATTAACCCCCAAGGGGGTTACTTTCTTCGGGCGTGACCCGGGCCTGCTTGCTGTTCAGCCAGCTTAGGTACGAATTCCAGAATAGGGAGACCAGGCTGACGAACGGCACCTGATAGGTAAGCGGTACGTAGCAGAAGTTAACGTACTGCACGAGAGGCCAGACTTTATAGTTGGCAAACAGGGCCGGCAAGTAGTTCTGTGGAAAATGGATCGAATAGAGAGGGATGGTAATCGGAGGGGATGGCACGGTATGGTATGGGTGGAAATTAGCCTGATTCCAGTTAATCGGACTTCGAACGGCCGTCATAACGAGGACGGGAGCGGAACCTGAAGGGGTGTTCAGGGGTAGTTATGGGTATCGATAGCGTCCCTCCTTTTCCCGCAGGCCCTTGAATGTCCAAGGAGACCGGGCGTATCCTCTATCTCTTCGATCTGCTTGATTTCTTCATTGATCAATCAGGGTGACATACCCAGGCTACTCGCTACCAGTGCGCACAAGTAACAAGGATTTTGCTTTTGACTTACCTGGGAAAACTTTTCTTTGATCTCCCGGAGGCGGCCGCCCTCGATGAGAGTGATAAATGTGAAAAACAGCCCGATACCGACCGGTGCCCACATGAGCTGGTCGGTGAGGACACGCTTTCCGACGGCGTGGACCGTCGACCAGGTCGAGCTAGACGTGAGGACTGACTGGGCCACCGTTCGACCGGTAGCGGCCACGGAGCCGGCCACCGCAGGTGCCGCGCCCTTGAGGGGTACGGGGAACTGAGAGTTGAGAAACGTGTACCACAGGTTGAGCACGGGGGCGATGCCGGCACCGTAGGCTGCAAAGTTGACTACCCGGCGGTAGTCCAAGGTAAACGAGGGTACCTGGGCGACGGTAGCAGGGGGCAGGCGGGTGGGGTCAAAGTGCTGCGTGGCGTTCCGGGCCGCAGCTAAACTGGCCGCCGAGCCGTCACTGGCGGCGGCCACCGTAGCCCAGGCCGGGATCTGGCCTTTGGCGTCGACTGGGACGGTGACCGCTGTGAAGGTATCGGCCACCGTGGGTTCACCCGTTGCACCCAAGCCACCGCTGGGCATTTGTCTACCGGCCTGCTCCTCAAGCATAGTATCGTCCAGGGTAATGAGGGGCACCTCTGCCGCTGGACGATGCTTCACCTCGTGCTTGACCGTGCGTGCCGAAATCGCTTGGGCTACAACATCTGATGCGGCGCACAGGGTGGCGTTCGTGAGCGAGAGCGTCAGCACTGGGTGGGATTTGGCGCTCGCGGCATAAAAGCCGATAGCGGCCCGGAAGAAATGCGCCATAGGTATACAAAGGGTGGGCGTCTAGAGTAGAGGCCGACCAGAGAGATGCACGGCTAAGGAATGTAAAGTGCCCACGGCGGGTCAGAAGCCCAGAGGGTGGCAGGAGGGCAAGGCTGGGAAGGGCGGGTACGGGTACTACGAGGGTTCAAGAGGTGGACCGTAAAGGTACGCTAGCACAGTTAGGTCAGCAATGGGAACGACAGGGTGTAAGTGAAGTAGAATGGAAGACACAAGGGTTGAAACCTGCCAAGTGTGGCGGAGGCCTGAAGCATGAGCCAGAGGGTAAATACAAAGGACCGTAGACGAGAACGTAGGTGTCCAACTTAGGGGAATGGGCACGGAACGCGCGCTGAATCGATACCATCTAAGTGGGAGAGGCGGTGCTGGGTGGGCCTTAAGTAGATGACAGAGGCCATGATGAACGCCATCGACCCTTATCATTGTTGCAAGCACCTAATCATCCACACCTTAATCCACACGGCCGTACGCCCGCCAACGCCCATCGGGTAAGTGGGGAGAATCTTAACACAGATGAGGTCATTGGGCGAAACGGGAATCTCCGGGGTACCACCGCTCACGAACATCTATCGGATAGCGGCGAAAGGGTGACGTACGGCGCGCCAACTCGTACCATTTCCGAGCATAAGTAGGGCGAGAGGGTCTGTTGACTGGGGCTATGGAACATGTCACAGGAGAGAACCGCCCCTAGTGGGTGGATATGATTTCAGAGTAAGCAATAATGAACAGAACAGGGCTGCAGTGATCATGTCTGATACCGGGGGGATGCATAATCTGGTAGTCAACAGACCCTGACCATGCTCAGTAATCAAACGATAAGCGATCTTAGATAGGGCCGAAGGTGGAAGGGAGGTTACGAGCTAGGTTATCCTAACGACCTCCAGGGCCGCGGTGGTGAAAGTCCCGATCACAAGAGCGTGTGTGCTGTTTATTGTATGGCAAGAAGGGCTGGTCGCCTGGCAACGAGGGGGGGGACTACATACACGGTCCATAGAGTCATTGTCACTATTGTACTGGGAGCGTTGAAAAGAAAGGTGCGACCCTAAGGGCCAAGGATGTCCTGCCGTGTGATAAATTCCTGGCATGTAGAGGACCAGGCTAGGCTGTACATACTGAGTCGCTTTTTTGTTGCTATAACCTTCGACTAGTCTGACCTTATAAAGCTGACGAGTCTGTTACCCCCCCCCCTCGCCCCCTTCCCCATAGTTCCACAGTGAGTAAATTAGGAGCGGATGGCCCGTCTCGTGCTTCCCACAAGTCATTGGTCAAGTACCAGTCGTGGTATATAAACCACCCACCCTTGCTAAACTCCGATTAGCTTTGCATAAAACATCCCGGCCTAGCGCAGGTTGCTCAATATCAATGGGCGAATCCTGTTCCTCGTGCTTTAGGGTATACTCAATCTACCTTTCGAGGCAGATAATGTGGCGTTTTTGAGAATTCTGTTCCCGACGAGTTACCTCACGGTAGCCCTAGTCGGTAGGAGGCCAACGCCCCATACATTTACTCAGCACTTTATAGCTGTACTATCCAATTTCAAAAGAAAACCAACCCAACCTACATTATGAGAATAGACTCTCACAAGTGGGACGTACTTTGATATTGAGCAATTCACATGACGAAGCATGGACCCGCCTGACTCACATAATTTCCTGGCCTGCCTACTTTTACTATCAATGTCTTGAATTCGGTATTTTACTGGTAAGATCTAAGCTGGTTTAATAGAGCGCTCGCATAACCAGTCGTAGATTTTGCGGCCGGTTCAGAGCAAAGGGTGGAGAGTATACCGGATCTTCCCCGCGCGGTCCGTAATCCAGTGACCACTCGTACTTACGCAGCAGCATGGAGGCCACCATTTTCTGCTCCAGCATGGAGAAATTCTTGGCAATACATTGGCGCGCGCCGCCACCGAACGGGAAGAACGATCCATTGACGAGACGTTTCACCGAGTATGCTGAGACGCCGGCTCCATAGTGACTACCACGGGATGCCCCTTCAAGGAATCGTTCGGGCCGGAACACGTTAGCATCGGGGCCGTAGTTCGTGGGGCTGCGCTGCAGAGCCATGATGTGGATGCCGACTCGAACGTTAGCAGGAACGGATACCTGGCCCGCGATGATCTGAGGTACTACAGTTTCGCGGGCCACCATGGTGGCAAATGGTGGGTTGAGCCGGAGGTTTTCATGCAGGGAGGCCGCAACATATACTAAACTTCGTAACTGTTCGTCGGTGGGGATACGGTCGTGCGGATCGTATTTTCCTTCGCCCAGGATAGATTGTACCTCGGTCCGGGCTTTGGCCTGCACTTCCGGATGCTGCGCCATGGTGTACATCCAGAACCCCAGGGCCCCGGCGGTGGTCTCCTGGCCGGCGAGGTAAAACACCACCGCATTATCCCGGAGTTCTTGGCCCGTTAGCGGTAGTAGCGGAGGGCTAGTAGGGGCGGATGGTCCAGTCGAAATTCGGCGATCGGCTGCGACGTACGCCTGCAACATCAAGGTTAGCAGGTCTGCCCGGGTAGGGTCAACAATTGGAGCGGAAACCGCTAGATCCCGTCGTTTACGCTCAATCACACCAAAAAGCAGCCCATCGAGTTCGGCAATCATGGCTGCCAACTGCCGCCTCCGAAATCCTGGCAAATTATCCAACCAGGGAAACAAAATGTACAGCGGATTACACAGCTGATCAACGATAGAAGCCAGGAGGACGGCGTACTTGGAGTCCGGGTTTTCAAGAGACCGGAAGTCGTAGCCGTAGACAGTGCGGCCCAGGATATCCATAGTCAACCGGCCAAGATAGGCGTCCATGGCCACGGTACAGGCCTGTCCGTTGATGCCGGCTCGGAGGCTGGGGAAATCCCGGACCAGGGCAGTAAACATGCGCCGGACGGTATCGCCCATGATTTGAGCGGGCGAGGCCTGGTGAAAGGCCGGACTGACCATCCTCCGGATCCGCCGCCAATCGCGGCTGTGGGCGAAGGCGAGACTATTGCCAACGAACCGGCGGAACATGGAGTTAGGGTGGTTCGCGTTGGGTGTGACCTTTTCAATAATGTCTAGATAGTGCCGCCAAAAGTAGAACGGGAGGAATCGGGTAGGCGGAGGGAAATCGGGTTAGGTGAGTTGTCATTGCCGTTTTGCTCCGCCGCCAAGCAGCTTAAAGGCTTTTGCCAAACCATGGTATCCATAAATGTGGTTCCTTACCGTTGGTGCGAGCAAAGATTTCCCTGGCATGCTCATCGTTAGCGGTCATCAGCCGCCATGCGCCTCCGTTCCAGATCTATGCGTGCCAAATAGAGGTGGTGGTTAAAAATGGCGTAATAATCATATTAGTAAACCTTGTTGAAAATCAATCATTTCCACCCTGCGCTAGGGGGGATTCGGTCGTCTTTCACCTACAATAAACGTGTCATGGTCAGCGTAAAATTGTTGCACTTCGAGAAACTGGTCCCTAGGTGGGGTACGCCGGTACGCCCATTCCATCACCTTGGACAGCGGGACCGCCGGGACGCCGTGCAGGTACTGTGGGACCCGTAGAAAGTAATAAATCGTGCCGCACGCAATGGTCAGGAGGACCATTATAAGTCCACACCATATGCCAAGCGTCGCCGTCATTACAGAATCACGCCAGTAACCCCTCCTCTTAGCCACGGGGGAGATTCAGAATTGGATCAAACGCAATGCAGGGTAAACGCAAATTCCAAGTATCACCTGAACATGAACAGCGAAACCTAGGGTGGTGTGGCTGGATTAGGGATTACCTTGAGCTGAGTGGCCTCAAAAAAACCCCCCGATGCCAAAGGAAATACGGAAATAAGGTGGGCCGAATTGTCCAAATAGACGGAAGGGGTTGCCATGGACCAGGGGCTAGAATGGCCCGCCACGTGCTGAGGTGACCCTGCAGTGATGAGATCGTGAATAGACTGACTACAGTAGTTACTTGCTGATGTTAAAGGGAGGAAGATGGACTCAGAGCGGTTAGCTGCACAAAAAGCGATACGAAGATTATCGGATATTAGTCCGAAGGAGTATAGTATAGCGAATTACGGGCTCGGATAGCTGAGGGGGAGGGAGGAGGTAAGGTAATGTATGCGAGTGATCGAAGGCCATGGATACGTTGTATCGAGGGAAAACAGGTTAACGCAGTTAGGTCTCAGGTGAGGGTTACAGGTAATCCGACCGATGGACTAGGGAACGTCAAGGCGGACACGTAAGGAGAATGGTAGAATCACGGAACGAAAATAGAGTTACGGGTAACCCGGTGGGTCTATATGCAGTAACTATAGTGACAATAGCGGTATCCACGGGGTCTCTACTTTACAGATAACAGAAATGAGAGCTAAAAGTTAAGTACAGGCGTCGAGAGGACAGATGCCGGAATGAAGGAGGTCGTCGCGCCAGTCCTGGAAGGTTATATACACCTCACCCTTCGCAGGGGCCTGCAAGGTACCAAGCTAATGTCCGACACACACCAGATGGTAAAGTGGCAGTCGTGTAGCACCCAGTTAGACGTGAGTACTTCACCCTGGGGCGGCGTGATGGTAAAAGTGACGAACCCCGACGCCCCAGGATGAAGACACCGACTTCCCTTTACAGGGATATTATTAGCGTTACTTTGTTGGATATGTGCAGATCACATGGACGCAAAGACGATAGTAGAGGATTGCACAGTCCTGGTTAACATTGAAAAAATAGGTGGTTACGGACATCAAAAGCTAAAAAATATCGCTCCTGGGTGGGCTTGAACCACCAACCTCCTGATTAACAGTCAGACGCGCTAGCCGATTGCGCCACAGAAGCCGATGTTTCAAGATATCTCGTTATTTTATATATTACTACACTAATGAATAGAAGTTGCCTCATTTCTTTGGTCTTTTACAACTCTAGTCGATGGGTGGCTGTTTCGTACCTGATGTAATATCAGTTAACGTACAGTATCCGATGTTCCCGGTTGAGTGTAGTCTATTTTGGGGCTCTATCATGTTTCCATATATTACTTCGGGCGCTCTAATGTAGGGGTGAAGCGTTGGCCAATCGACCTCTAGAACTGCGTAGTACTGGGGTAAGGTTGGAGGTAGCCAGGCTCGCTCCCCTCTCGGACCTCAGCTTTCAAAAGTAACCTCCGGGCCCACTCATACCAGCTTTCCTACATGTTGGAATTGGAACAAGGGGGGGGGAGTTATCTCGGATTTCATCATGGTGCCTCGATGGATGATTGTGTGACCGAATGTATGGCTGCTACTTAGGAATAAACAATTACCATCCGATTGTTATTTTTTTTTTGGTTGGGGAGGAGCTGGACTATCGGTGGACTGCTGCCCGACCAACATGTGAGGTCAGCGCAGCGGTTGGTTACACCGATGACGCTACATCGATGGCGGGCCAGCTTCTGCCTTCTTTGCCCCTCCGTAAGACCGAGAGTGCCAAGAAGGGCCTTGCCGGGCTTCCTGTGTGCCATGGATGGCCTGGTGAGCATGCGTAACAGTCAACTCATCATGCGTATGTTTAAGTCAGCAGACGCATGAACCCTAAAACCCCTCCAGTTCGGGCAGCGGGTCCTTGGGCAGGCCTTTGTCGATCATCCAGCCTGGGCAACCATGGCGTAGACGCGCTCTAACAGCCCACTCTACGTGCGGCCGCCCCCACAGTGGGACGCGTCCCCGCTGGGTTCGCGGGGCCGGGGGTGTAGTGGGGTCGGGATCCGCTGTGGGGCGGCCGAGCCTCCCCTCCTTCCCACCACCGTGTGTGCTGGGTTTAAGACTCCGCGCGACCTACTGAACCCGTGTGGCCGCTTTCCCAGCCCTGCTGCACCCCTCCGCCTCCCCTTTTCCCCATTCCTGTGTACGGGTTGCCGGGTAAACGACCGTGCCAACTATCACCCACCTGATTCCCCCCCGACCGCCACTTGTTCTTTATACTCCTTTCGACCCCACTATCTCTCTTTTAGAAGACCGCTTGCGCGTATACCCTGCCGACGCCGGCGCACCACCCCCTCCGCTTGTCACCAACCCCGCGTACACGGCTCTTCCCGCCCACCTACCCACGCGTCGTCATTTCTACACCCCGGGACCGCTCGGACCTCAGGCTACTTCGTCCGCCGCGCTCTAGCCCAATCAGCTGGCTCTCTACCCCGACCGTCGCCTAGTCTTGGCCCCTTCCCCCCGCCCTTTACTTCGCCCACCATGTTCTGGCGCCGCCGGCTCACAATTCGTATCAAGGTGATACGCGCGCAAAACCTGCTCAGCAAGGATGGCGAAGAGCCAACTTCGTATATCACAGTGTCGGTGGGCAAGGAAAAGGACCACACGCGGACGAAGGAGGACGTCAACCCGCGATGGGACCAGCCCATGGAGTTTAAGGTTGACCCTGAGCACCCGCCCACCAACATTCTCCTGCGCTACCAGCTCAAGAGTATCCTCATCAGCGACACTATGGGCACGGCCCGTATCCCGCTCACCAGCTTCTTCATCGCCCCCGGCCAGCCTAAGCAGTACCGGTCGGGCGAGCAGTACGCCCAGTGGTTCCCACTCACGCCGGAGGCCGGCAGCTACGGCGCTATGAACGGTGGATCCGTGGGTGAGGTACTCGTCAATTTCGGGTGGATGATTGAGCATCAGGACTTCCAGGATCCAGACTGGGTCGAGGACTGGAATGAGCTGCTCCGCAACATGGCCCCGATACCACCCATATACGGCATGGGCGGCGGTATGGGTGGCTATGGGCACGGCGCGGGTATGCCCTACGGTCGCCGCGGCAGTGGAATGGACGATTTCCCCAACGAGTACGATGAGGGCGGCAGCCACTACTTCCACCGGCGGGACCAGTACGGCAGCATGCCTCCGCACGCCTCTCAGTCCCACTATGGATCGGGCTACACCCACCAGAGCTACAGCGGCCCACGCCAACGAACCCCCGGTCACACTCCCCACGGACCCAGCCGCAGCCAGAGCTACCACACCTCTTACGGGCCCTCACAGTCGTTCGCCGACATCGGCCCCGAGGGGAGTACCCCCTTCATGAACGGCGACGAGCCCGTCCACCACCACCATGCCCGGTCCTCGCCCCCAAGTGGGTTCGGCCATGGCCAAGGCCACGGTGGTCGCCCGGGATTCGTGCCCCCTGAGTTCCCCGGTATGGGTGGTCCCTTCCCTCCGCACCCCATGGGCGGCGGCGGGTACGGTATGGACGGTTTGGGTGGTGGCGGCGGGATGTATGGTGCTGGTATGGGTATGGGCCCCCAAGATATGCCCTACAGCTCCGGACACGGCCCGTCTGCCGCATCCGGCTATGGTTACGGGGCCGGCCCCGTTCCCCCGCACCCGCCGCCGGGTGCTCACCCCAGTATGGGCCCCCACCCATTTGGTGGCATGCCCCCGCGGTTTGGCCAGCAATTTCCTACCGGCTACGGCCAGGTGCCACCCTTTAGTAAGTACTCAGGCGCCAGTTTATAGGGCTAATGAGAGTCCGCCGTTAAGCGGGCTACCTTCTACCAGTCAACCCCGTACACCAGTGACCAGCCCCAACTAACTCCGAATTCGTGATGATTGTCATTTTATTTCTCTCCTTTCCACGTCTCCTCTTACAGTGTAACCGGCATCCAAAGTCATAGCAAGACCTTGGCCCAGACTTGCCCTTAAGTTTTATATTTTATAACCCTGCCCGCCGAGTGAGGATGTATTTGACCAGCCTATCTCCGCCAATTTGGAAACGCTTCCCATCCACACCATCCCTGCCTCCCAGGACCCACCTTGCCCTTTTTTCTCGCTTACCGCCTTGTTAAGTTTGACTTTACCGTATTGTATATCCCATCTACACCTCCGACCGTTAGCTCTAGTGTTCTTCTAGATTAAGGGGATGCGCACTGCGCCCGTCTGTGTTTGGCCATGCTCCTAACTTTTCAGTAAACCGCTTTCGTACCCATGCCGCCAGGGTTCGGAATATCTCTCTCCTACAAATAGCTCTTGATTCTTTTGAAAGGAGATGCGCTACCGATAGCTATGCCAACAAGAGATTTTATGATACAGGGCAGTGCTAATTATAAAAGTGCGGAAAAATACTATAGCCAACCTCCTAAAATTAGGCGACGGTGAACTTGGTCACGAGGAGGTAAGCCGCAACTTCCGCTTTACCGTCGCGCGACCCGTCGGGTGCCGCCCCGTACATGACATGCCAGGGGTCGCACAGGGTGACGTTTCGCTCCTGCGCCACCGCACGCTGAAGAGCCGATCGGGCGCCCGCCTGGGCGGTAGTCGGGAGGAGATCGGCGTAGAATACCAGCCGCAGGGGCCACAGTGACCGGCGGTAATTGTTATTTGACGGTCGTCCGGGGGGACTGCCCGCGCGAACGGACGCTTGGGCCGCCGTCAAATGGGCATACAAATCCGGCAGGTGTCGCTCGAAACCATCCCGGTCAAGCCAGGTGCAGGTGGCCATCACGCCGACGGGCGTGGCAAAGAGGGATGTCAGCTTGACGTTGACGGAGCGCTGGACCGTACGCATGACCTGGGCGGCGGCGCTTGGTCGGGAATGGTCGTCGTCGGTCAGCTGGGAATGCGTATGGTGGTACCACAGCACATGGTCGGACCGTTCCTCCCGCACCAGGGCCCGGAACTGTGCAACGTAGCCGTCGGGCTTAACCCTTATCCGCCGACGTTTTGCCGTGGGTTGGAAACCCGTGTCGTCTGCCGCGGTGAACTCGGCGGAGGAGGTGTCGTGCCCCAGGACCGAAAGTTTCCCAGCAGCCACCGGGGTGGCGCAGCTGTGATCGCGGTTAAATGCTTCCTGTAGCCGAGTGGCGGTGAGGTGGGCGGTGGGTGGTGGGCCGCGGAAGTGAATACGGCCCGCTAGGGATGGCACCCTGGGGCGGCGGGATGTGGTAAGGGGTGTGCGTACCGGTGGCTCACCTGGTCTATTTGAGGGTGCTGCAACGTCCGGTGGCGGTAGCGTAGATAAGGGTGACAGTGAGGGTATACCCCACAGCGAGTCGCTGGCCAATGGTAGAGTGGTGTCATCTGGCCCAGGGTCCTTTCGTCCAGGTGATTTCAGGGTGGGGTTTGGGTTGGTAGACAGCCGCTCATTATGCACTTCACCACCCACGTTTCCAATGTGGGCAACCGGCCCGCTAAACATGAAGGGCGAGGTTAGGTGAGTGTCAATAGAATCGGCCTCCTCGTCCTTCCAACCGTCCATCCACCATCCGTCGCGCTCGTCCTCGATACTAAGCGCATCGGCCCGTGCGGTCTCGCGTTGTAAAAAGTCGTCCATCAGGGAATCGGCGCCGTCAAAGGTCTGCACGCGATCGAGTGTGCCGGGGTGGGATAGGTCCAAGCCCGCATCGCCGCCACCATCTTCGTGGCCAAAGTCTTCAACGGGGTCATCGAGTAGCGCGTTGGATAGGATAGGCATGGGTAGCACCTCCGACTCCAATTCCGGACTGGACCGGGGGGCCGGGTGCCCCGTCGGCGGCAGTGCAACAGCTTCGGCTTCAATATCGTCACTCAGCAGAGGCCACCCGGTCGTGGTCTGCTCGGTAAACGCCGGTGCGCGAGCCGAATGGTTCCGTTGCACCGCCATTGACCACAAATCTTGCGGACCCAGGGGCTGATGGTCGCGGCCGTGGGGTGAGCTCGAGATTAGTTCCGACCTGGGTAGCGCGCGTGGTTTACGCGGGGATACTCGAATTCGGGCCGTTCCCTGGACCGACGTGTGCAATGCCCCGCCCCCGCCTGAGGACCGTCGGTTCTGCGTTGGCGTTTCCGGCAGAACGAACCGGAATGGCTGTCGGACGGCAGCTGAAGTCGACGGTGGCCCAGAGCCGGTAGTAGTCGAGGTCCCCACGGACGCGGGAGGCGGGGGTGGAGAGGGCAGTGCTGCCGGCGGGGCCAGACGGCGCTGGAGAACAGCAGAGAGCGGGGCGCTCATGACCGCCCGGTCGAGGTGGGTGGCAACTCGGCCCCCGGGAGGCGTTCCGCCCAGGTAGACCGGCGAGGTTGGCGAGTGTGGATTCGGCACATTACTAATAGGGTACCGGCCCGTCGACAGGCAAGGTGGAGGGCCATATGGGATAGAATACGTGATTAGCAACTCAGAAAAGGCGGCTAATGTCCATTCGCGAAGGAGGTCTTGCTCGTCAGCCCCACCCAATGGTACGAATGTCGTCCGTCGTAGTCCTGGAGCCTACCTGGTGCTGTCACGGCGCGGACGGCGCGGCGTTGTCGGGGCCCGTTGACTATGTAGCACGAAACGGTGCTGGCTACCATTCATGACGAAGCTAAACCGAAAATAAAAAAAAAAGTGGTGCAGAGGAATTGGGTCCAGGGTGCGCAGTCTTGGATAATGGGAGATAACCAGTGCTACCCGACAATATTAATGAGGAAGCGCCCTTGGTGCTTCGCAGGGAGCTAATGACCGGCCAACTGGTGGGAGGGGGGCCTGCTGCGGCAGAGAGCTCCCGGGACCGCATCGCAGTCTGAGTTTACGCCAAGTCAGCAACGACCGGCCGGCCCATTTTAGTGCCTATTTACGACGGCTAGGTTCTCCGGACCCTCAATCAATCCCATGCTTCGCATGTCAGCGCCACCCAATCAGCTGTGGGTGACTTTCAACGAGGCGGCGAGCTACCATTAACTGCCAAACGGCTGTTGTAAATGAGTACTGTGTGCGGAAGATGTGATTATCTTATTTTTTGGCCTATTATCCTGGGATTCACATGAAGGGATACCCGGGACAAACTCCGTTGCATTAGGAAACGAACCAATAGAATAACGCGAAGAAGGGGGAGTGGCACATAATAACGAGATATTGGAAAGTGAACGCCATGCGGGACGGCAAACCGTTTAAAAAACGGGTGGAGGTTAAAGTATATAAAAAAAAAATGGACGCGATGCGAAGAGTGGTAGAGATACGAAGAGGGAGAGTAGCGCGGCCTCTAGGAAGCGGGCACACGGAGATGGAAAAAATCAAGCCAACGTTCAGGCCGACCAAATTAAAATGGGGATAAATGTAGAGCCAAAGCACGGTAACGGGTGATAAAAGGAGGTTAGAGATGGTAGGGCCGAAGTAAAAGCGTTATTTAGCAGAAATAGTACAGAGCCGGACGGCAGTAAATTATGCGCTCTACTGCCATCCAAGCGTGGTGGGTGGGGTTTGTGAGTGCAAAGGGAAGAATGCGTGGGTGCGAGTGCGTGCCGACGGCAGGTCGCGGGGTGAAGGGAGGGAAGAGAGGACTGGTGTGGTGCTTATGAGTAGGGCGGCTGCTGACTGGCGGGGTAGCCGTGCGGGTCGCCGCCCGAGTAAGGCGCGGCCGATGACGTCGGATAGTACGAACCGCCAGCTGTGGATGCCAGCATGGCCAGGTGCGCCCCGGTACTCGGCGTGTGGGGGGGCTGCTGCTGGCCGTCCGCCAGGGAACCGTAACCTGGGTGCGAACCGTAAGAGCCGCCGCCACCGCCGGGTGCGAACCGCGGCGAGGGTAGTCCTGGTGTAGTTGCGAAATCACCGTAACCTTGCAGGGCGGGGGGTCCAGTCTCGACGCCCGGCAGGTGGGCCGACGGAAAGGACGACTGCTGTTGCTGATGCGGAGAAGGGTAGAAGGCCTGACCTGGGGAGTAGAACGGGGCCGCAGCGAACGCAGAGGCACTGCCAAGCGGGGGCCCACTGAAAGTCGGCCGATGCGGCGACACGACGTGACCATACTCGTGTGGCCGGCTGGCGGGAGTGGTGGCATTGGCTGGACCGTAGCCGCTGGCAGCGCTACCAGGGCCGTGGGGATGGGTCCTACTGAACGCTGGGGTGTGTCCAGCCATGTCTGCAGTGGAGGGGGCCGTCCGTTGACCCAGCGACAGGGTGCGCAAGTGACCAGGTCCAGCCGGGGAAGGTACGGTCGACTCCGTGCCGTCCGTCCAGGTTGTCGTTTGCGCTTGTGGTAGTGGTTGCTGATGGGAACCTGAACTGGAGCGCGACGTGTGGTGGTCGACTGAATGTGTAGCGCCGATACCGGCTAGCGGAGAGGGCCGGTTGGGGCGACGCAGGGACGCCCCCATGGGCGGCCGGCGCATGTGAACCTGCTGGAACCGCGAGAGCGGGGACAGAGCCCCCGAGTGGTGAGGGGACGGCGGCGGTAGCGGAGCAGCGAAGGCCGTAGTCCGTGGGGATCCGGCCTCGGCAGGGCCACCGATACTCCCTCGGCGTGATTGGCTTAGAGCGAGCGGCGGCTCGACGGCCTGGTTAGACACATAGGTGTGACCCGGCTGGGTGGTTGGATACTCGGTCCGTGAAGCGGAGTAGCCTCCATTTAGACGGTCACTTTCGTCGTAGGCACGCTCCGCCAGAAGCCCGGTCGGGTAGCCCGGGGGGTAGTAAGGTGAGGCCGGTGGGTAGCCGCGCGTCCGCGCGGGAGACACCCGCAGGCCTACTGACGGAATGCTAAACGGGTGGCGGCCACCGCTATCGATTTGTGGATGCCGACCCAACAGAGGGCTGTAGGGTGCACTTTCAGGCGCCGGGTGAGAGTTCGCCGACTGCATCGACATGGGCGTGTACTGGGAGGCCAGAGGGAAATCTGCCGAGCGTATAGCGTTCATAGGTAGACCGCCGTAAGGCGACGCCGGTTGGTGGTACGGGTGCTGGTGCGGATAGCCGCCCGTATCGACAGTGGCCGTGTCGTACATGTTGCCACTTCCGCCAGGGTTGCCCATGTAGTGAACGCTGCCCGGCGGGAACAGAGGGGACGGGGCACCCACGGCGGATCGGCCGTAGGGAGTTTGCATCAGGGATGGGAGTTGCGACCGCCAAAATAAGGACGGCGAGGCCACGTCCGGGTACGGCAATAGCGCCGAGGCGTTGAGACCGGCCAGGGCGAAAGGCGGGCGGTTGCGCGGCGTCGTTGGGTATGGCTGAGCGGCTGGTAGTGGGTAGGCCGAGGGGGTGGTAGGTGGCAACGGGACGGCCACGGGCCGCGGCGGGCTGCCCGGCGGCTCTGGAGCCATCGGCCGTAGATTACCCTGGTCATCGACAGGGTTGAATAGGAAGGGGTGCTTGAGGGCCTGTTCGGCAGTGAGCCGCTTGGCCGGGTCCAATGACAGCAAACGGCCCACCAGGTCGTAAAATACCGCCGCGGGCGACGACGCGGCCTGGCCCAGCAGTTCCGGCAGGGGTTTCATCTGCCGACAGTTCTCCATACCCGCTGGTTTGGTCTCCGCCGTCGGGTACACCAGGTCGTAGCGGTTGAACATTTTGCGGGCGGTAGGACTGGCCTGCTGGATCATGTTGACCGGCAGTTTGCCCAATACCCGCTCCATCATGGCCAGGTGTTCGGCATTGTCGTGGGTCTGAAAGAGGGCGTCGCCGCTAAACAGCTCCATCAGGATGCACCCGATCGACCACATGTCGCACGGGTACGACCATCCCATACCCATGATGATCTCGGGGGCTCGGTAGTGACGAGTGGACACGACCGAGCTGTGGAACTCCGAGTTAAAGGTGGCGCTACCAAAGTCGATGAGTCGGATGGTGGTGTCCTTGAGTACTTTCATCGTCCGGCTGCGGTCGCGGTAGGAGGGTTTGAGGACATGGTCGGTACTCATCAGCAGAATGTTCTCCGGTTTAAGGTCGGTGTGAATGAGGCTCATCCGGTGGAGGACTGGCATCGATAGCGGTCGGGTGGAGGGCGTGAGGAAAGCGCGGAGTAAGGGTGGGAAGTACGAAATGGAAAAGGTGAGTCGTCAGTTCCGGGGAAGGGTTCTTACAGAGGAAAGGCACACTGTCGAGCGCTTCGACGATTAGTGGCCTGTGAGTCTGGGAGATCAGAGCAGCGTAGAGAGTGGTTACTTACATGCCACAGCCTTGATGAGCTGCACCGTAAAGTCCTGGATATGGTGCATGGGGAACGCATGGAACCCATTGCCCTTGAGGTAGTCAAACACGCTGAGGCCCATCAGATCGAATACCATGCACATGTGGCGCTTAAACTCAAAATGGCTGCGCAGGTGGACGCAGCGGTACGCATTGGTCGGGTCGCTGTCGCGGATGCGCTTGAGGACCCGAATCTCCTGCAGGGCCGCCTCATGGTACTTGGGAATGGCGCGGATGATCTTGACGGCCACTTTGGCCCCGGTGCGCACGTCGTCACACTCGACTACCCGCCCGAACGTGCCCTGACCCAGCTGGCGGACAATCCGATAGTGGTCGCCAAAGATTTCGCCCTGGTTGAGGATGTAGTGACCCTCGGCATTGTCACAGCTGGCAGGCGCGGCAGGGACCTCGGCGGGTCGGGCGGCCTTGCGCGGGGCAGCCGCGGGTCGAGGGTTCGTCACCAGGGGCCGGTACGCGGACGCAGGGGCCTGGGCGGTCTGTGGCGGCCCGCGGGGTATGAGGTCGGGCATGAGCCGGGCGGAGCCTGGTGGCTGATGTAAAGTGGAATCAGTAGGGAAAAGCGGGTTCGGATTGGCCGGTAGCCGGGCGGATTGAGGACCAGCGGGGCCCGGCGGTTGGATCAGGGACAGCTCCAAGTTCGGGACAGCGCCGGATTTTCGCCGCCTTGAGGGTGGGGCCTCGGTGGGTACGTCGTCACCGTTCGCCCGGTTACGTTTCGGCGCGGAAGCGGGGGTAACCGCCGTGGCCTTAGGTACCCGGGGAACTGGCGGCCGACCGCGCCTGCGAGAAGCCGCTTGTGTGTTTGACGGGGCGGTGGGGAGTAGGTTCTCCGTTTTGGCTAGCGGTTGGCCTTGAGTTGTGGTCTGCTTTTGCGCACGTGACCGAGTCATCACACCATGGGGTGAATTAGGGCCTGCGGAATAATGGGCGACGGGGAGAGCGGGCGGGTGGTGTGAGTGGGACGGTTGAAGATTGGGAAAGAGGTGAAGGGGGGCACAGTAGGAGGGATCAAGTGAGTAGAAGGGGAGATGCGTTCCGTTCCCCGTTGCTGCATCCATGTCCCCCCCTCTCTTCCCCATCTCGGAGCGGACGGATTTGACAAGACATACCTATTAAATCAGAGGCTGACGGGCCGGAGGGTAGCTCCAGACTAGCGGGAGTGCCTTGCAAGTCGTGCGGACTGGGTCGAGGTAGTTTCTGAGTGACCATGCTATGCTGGACGTCGAGTGGTCGGTGGGGGCTGTCGAGAGTGGTGGCGGCGGTAGTGTCGTCGTGGGGGCACGTGGTACTGGGCTCGGCAGCATAGTCGGAAAATTGGTAAGACGCCGTCGAAGACTGCGGCGTGATGGGGGTGACAGCGTGGGACATGCTCGAGTGAGGAGGGTGGCTGGTTAGCCCGGGGGAGGGCGGATACGGGTGGGTAGCGTAGCCCGGGGACGAAGGGTGGGGCGCGTACAGCGGGTGCCGGTGGGCCGCAATCCCGGCGGCGTCGGTCGAACTGTCGTAGATCAGCGGGTGGGGGTCGGCGAGGCGCGTGAGACCGGGTGCCGGGCCGGACATGAGGGCGGCGGAGGCGGGAGTGCTGACCTCTAGCGGGGCTAGGGGAGCGGAGGGTGACTGGGGAGGGGCTGGATATAATACGTACGTGTGGTACGGGTAAGGCCGGTGGTTAAGGTGCAATATAAGGCTCTTGGGTAGGTTGTGCGAGCGGGTGTGTGACGACGACCTGGGGGGGGGCAATGGTACGGTGCGGCCGGCAATATGACCATGCCGTCACCGGGTGAGTTTCAAATAGGGTAGGGTCAGTTCGGCAGACTCGATCTAGATATCGCTTTGGGAAATGAAGGATGGCGAGGTGGGAAAGGGGCAGTCGGTCGCGGGTGAGTTAGGTTAGCAAGGGCGGGTCGCAACAAGCGTCAGCCCATTGAGTAAGCACGGGGCGATAGAGGTCGATAGTAGAAAAAGCGGGGACGGGAATAATGGTCAACTTGACGCTGACCGAGTGCTGCTAAGGTCAGGCCGCCGATGAGGATAAATAAGATTTCCGGTAAACCCGTAGAGGAGTACCACGCATTGGGTTCGGTATACCAAAGTGGGAGGATGGCAGACCGGCGGGGAGGAAAAAGGCGCGAGGGCTCTTGGACTTGGCGACGCTTGCCGACCTGGCCTAACCGGACCCAACTCGCGCCCACCGCCACACTTTCTCAAATTGTAGTAAGAGGTACAACGTTCCCGTACGAGAAGGTCAAAGGGCGCTAGCCCCAGTGAGGCAGTCAGTCCTCCGAGAAGAAAGGATTCGCAGGGGCGTTGGGGTGGCCAAGGGGAGTGGAGAGGGCAGGTCGGCGGCAAAGGGGCAGACGGACGGACGCCCGCCCTATCAAGTGAAAGGAACGAGTAGCGGGTATATCGGCTCTTTGCTTGGGAAAGGCTGAAGAGGTGGGAGAGAAAGGGGAAGGGTAGAGGAATCGAGGCAACCCGACGTAGTTTGGGTGGTTATACTTACTGGTGAAGACTGGGCGAAGTGGTCCTTAGAGGCCGAGGGGGTAGAGGACTAGGGGGCTTCCGCAAGAGAATCCGCGAGTCGAGAAGTGCACTACAAGGGCCCGGGGACCTGAACGTCGTGATGAGGGCGGAGACTCGGAGAAGTAGCGAGTTTGAGGATTCCTTGTGGTCGTACGGATCGGGTGAGGGTGAGCCGATTTGGGCGGTACCTCGGGCCTGTAGGGAATGAAGGGAAGTGAGGGTCAGGATAAAGACTGGTTGTAAAGGTAAGGAACGAGAACGAAACGTAGGAGGTAGAGGCAGTAGTCCGAAGCGTTGAGTGATGAGCCGTTGGAGTGAGCGCGGCGTGAGGGGTGGTAGCAGGCCCGGGTTGGTAGGCGGAGGCGGAAAAAGGCGGGAGAGACGGTGGCGGCGGAGAATGGCCCGCCAGAAGAGGGGGGAGGTAGAGAGAGGGGCTTGAAGGAGTATCGTCGGGGGGGGAGGGAGGGGGGGGGGAATATCGGGTGGTGGGAAGGGGGGGGGAGGGAAACGGCCAGGCAGGGAACCGTAGGCCTCCGAGAAGCGGGGAACCGCGTTCAGGTGGTCCAGTATGTCCACTCTATCACGGCACCTCCACAGGCGCTGGGCAACGGGTGACGGCGGAGGAGTGTGGGGAGAACAGGTGGGTGGATGGCTGGGTGAGAGGGAAGAGGCTAGGCAGACGGGAATGAGCGGCCGTGGGTGTAGAGGGCAGCGAGATGGGGAAAGGTGCCTCAAAAGACGAGGCGACGATAGCGTGGACCAGCGTTGCCTGGAAGCAAGGGATTCGGAACCGAGCCCGAACAACAGAGTTCGGTCGGGTGAAGAGGGCAAGCGGGTGGAAATAAAGGTATGTACTGTGGCGGGGCATGCTCAGGCCCATGGCTGAAGCCAAGCTGGCCCTTGTTCCCCAGAGACGTTCGGCCGTAAAAAAAATAGCGGGGACAAATAGCGCCCTGGGACCAGTGGGCCATATGTAGGAGAGGGAGAGGCGTGGTGGTGCAACCAAGAGCCAGTGAGGGGAGGGAGGGGGGGGGCGAAGCAGGGAATAGGATGCGCAGGCAGAGGCAGCTGAGGAATAGCCTAGACGGGAAGGCATGGGGTGAAAAGTAGGGGACAGCCATCATGGTAGACCATCCCTCAAATAAATCAACCTCCTCCGTCTATGGTAGTGGCGAACCACGGAAGCCCCGGCCGGCTTGGGGAAAGCAATACACCAATGCCCGTGGATAAGCAGGAAAAGGGACGAATTAAGCGGGCCTAGATGGATATGGGGGGGGTCGACCCAACTGCCAGTGGGTGGCAATATACAAGGAGTAGAAGCGAACTAGTAGGTAGACTTGGGCCACTTGTGGGCGTGCGAGTGAAGTGCCCCCCCCCCCTCCACACACACACACAGCCCAGAGCGACCAGCAATATATAAAAAAATGTTTTTTCCATCCTTCCGTACCCATTCACCTCATCATTTGTCGCCGTCCCCACGCTTAGCAATAAACCTCGCCACTACTTCCAAATGTAATGGGAGACGCGGTACACTATGGTTGACAGGCTACGAAGGACAAGGCGACACGAACACAGGCTTGGGGGGCACCAAAAATGTGTCGTCCGCACCAGCAGTCCGAATATATCGGAGGTGAGCTTTTGTATATGGACAGGCGCACGCGCGCGCACGCCGGGGTGGGAAAGCGAAGCGGAGAAGTTAACCACTCTTCCTTCTCCACCGCTACCCTCCCTCCCTCAGCTATGAGGCGGTAGACAAAAGGGAGGTGGTGGTGGAGGGATGCGATGCGGGGAACCTTGACCGCACGCGCGTGGTCGCCCTGATCACTCCTCTCGCTCGGGTGCGTCAGGCCTCAGCACTTACACCGACTAATATTCAACCTTGACCTCATCAAACCCTCCCCACTCCCCTCCCCCACCGGCACCAACTGCCGTTGAAATTCATCATGAAGGACCAATCAGCAAAAATAGAACCTCAAACGACCGCGACCTTGTGAGGCGGAAAGTGTCCATAGAAAGATGAAAGAGAGGTGGCCATACTCAATAGGTGGGAAGTGCGAAGCCACTTGCGGTTGGGGAAAGACAAAGGATGCGGCAACAGCATGACAGTAAGCTGTATTCGGGAGACCCGACCGACAGTGGCCACTAGCGCACCCCTGGGAAAGAGGGTGCGGTGACTGCTAGCCTCTCTTCCGCATTCCAAGCCATTTAATACGCTGCTCGCCACCACCACCACCGTTAGCCTAGACATGGCCTGGGCTTGTAATGTATTCTAGCCAGCGCTGAGGCAGGGATATCCTTCCCGCATGACACAGGATATACCTAGCCGGTATAAGATGGCTTCTGGAAGAGCACGGCTATCCTCCCCTCGACTCCGCCGCCTGCTGACGCGAAAAGTACATGTTACACAGGAATGGCTCCCTTCACAGTGCTCCACAGGTCTGAGGTATGACGTCGTACCATTAACGACCAACCCGCTCGGGGCATTTACTTACCAAGTACCGTACAAGTGCAAGGTCGGTCTCGGGCCTTGCCGTGCTCGAATACGGTGTGGTTGGAAAGTGTCGAATAGGGGAGAGGGAGGTAGCGGGTAGTAGGCTGAGTTGGCTGGTCGGCCGGTGAGTGCTGCGTTGCACAGGAGCTGCGGACCGTTTGATAATCGTTCGGGAAGGCGAAGCGGGGGGCAGTCGGTGCGAATGCAGCAGAGTAGCGGCAAAGGTATCGGGGAGGGGAGAAAGGAAGTGGGGGAGAAGACGGCCAGCGAAGGTTCCTCTCGTCGACAGGGCGAAGTGGTCAAGTTAAAGGGTAGGAGGACAGAAGGGAAGGCAGCGCCCGTCCCAGCCGAAAACGAACCATAAAAAAGGGAAGCGGGCAATAAGCGAAGCTGACTGTGCCTCAACGGGCCACGGTCGATGCTGGGCATATAGCCAGTAGTAAAACTGGGCCACCCATCTCCCAGGTGTATATACCCATGGCAAAACCATCGGTATCGCAGCCACCGGATGGCATACGGCCTCCCTGGCCTATACGCTCTCGTTCGGGCAGTCAGGAAAGGATCTGGGTCCCATCGCTTAGCATACAACCGGGACTACCACCATGCCCCCGCGTCGGTCCAGGTGAAGCCACCGTCAGCTGCGAGCCAGATTGCTACCAGTCTTCATGCTTTCACCCACCCCATGGTAGTTTATATGCTGTAAACTCTGACGTACCGACGACGACCCCAACTTTCTCTCCCCCCCAAAAAGTTGGAAGGATATGCCGTCCTGGTAGCCTTGGGATGTGGTGACAGTCAAAGCCTGGTGTGCCAGAGGCTGCTCAGTCGACCGCCCCCCAAAAAAGCTTGGCTAAGGGGAAAGGTGTCTGCCTATGACAGGTGGGAACGGAGCCCGCAAGGCTTTTTTTTGACGATTTCTGGCCTAAAGCGGGCCATAGCATTCACGAGGCCGTAGAAGTCGGTCTTTTAGGTAACCCACCCGCACCCGCGCCTATGCTCACACACACATATAGCAAAATCACCTTGGCTTGCCCCTTAGCGTACGGCATGGCACCGAGGAGTCGGAGGTGTAAGTAGAGGGGAAAAGGGAGGGATATAACGACCTGGACGTTGGGGCCGGACGGTCACCGTGGGGACTGTACTAACTTTCCTGCGACTCACGAAGCCCCGACAATCCGCTCTGATCCTGGTAGGAGGGGGGAGGAGCGTTGGCCTTACAAATAGTCGGCAGAAAGAGTGGCACAGGGAAGATGGAGTTGCAGTGCCAGTGGGAAATCTGTTGGCAACCCCAATGGCAGGTGTATATGTGTGTGTGTGTATGTACATCCGGCCCCGTGATACGCTACAGCCTGTTACAGCAGTAGAAGGCGATAGCCATGACCCTGTCCCAAGTAATGCACGTTGCAGTCCCCCGGGGCGCGTCGGGCTAGTCGGGGGAGCTGGCAAGATTGAGTGTGTAGAGCGTGCCTTGTTTCGCGGTGAGGAACGTTCCGGGGTAGCGAAGGAGAGGAGGGCTGAAACCAGCCCTAGATATTAAGATGGCGGCTGCAGCAGGTTTGGAAGGCAGTAAGGTTTGGCAGGTAATGGAAGGGTCTGTAAGGCAGGGTGCCATATTGGGTGATCCACGCCTTCCGGGTTGACTGTAGTTCTATTTACCAGGATCGAAACATGCGCCCATAGTCACCCGGCTCACCATCTGCTTTGATAGTGACAATGACATAGGCACCAGTACTAGTACAGAGTGCTGGTCATCGAGGTAGGCCAAAGATTGGAGGGAGGGAGGGAACGACTGTTCAGCTGCGGTGGCTCTATGTCATGGCGTCTCGGCCCAGTCGACTAGTCCCCTGGCGTACCCGGCGCATTCGGTCATCGGTATGGGTGTCGGACCCCATGTGCATTGATTCGGCAGTACGCTGGATGGGCGAGGGGGTTGGATAATTAAGTGAGTGAGTGCATACATGAGAAATAGCCGAGGCTTGGTGGGGAGGGATGGATGGCCATTGGTGCTGGTAAGCGCTAGGTTGACTGCCCCCCCCTCCCCTTCACACAATTCCCTCTCGTTCTTCCTAGGTTTTTTTCCGCTCCAACCTGGCGGCATACTCTCGATATGCCCCTCTATTACATTTCTACATACAGCATAATACGCCACCCACTCGACAGCTCACAGTTAGTCTTAAAGCGCTCTGCACCAGCTGGAATAAGAAACTGCACAATGCACATGTAGTAGTGCAGTCACGATTCAATACGTCCCTAATCGCATGGTGGTATGCTGGTCGGTAGAACAGGTGTGGGGAAGAGAGGGAGGAAGTCGAGGTTAACCTATGTCGGTTGCAGCCGAACGCAGTTGTCTAGTCCATCAGATATACTTGATGTGCCCCTTGGCTCCATGTATCCAGGCCAGTTGGTAAAGCCGCCGGAATGTTTGAACGGGCACCCTATTGGGCCGGCACTTCTGGGTCCCGACCAAGGGGAGTTGAAAAGTAGTTCGACCAAACCACAGTTCAGGGGGCTATCGGTCCAGGAAACCTATAATAGGTGTAAGCAACCATGGGTTAACGTAGACACCAAATATACGCCAACTGAGGTCGTCCTTGACCACCCTTTGCGGGGCTCCAGAGGGAAAGGGTGGGTAGCATTGAGTTACAATTTTAATCAGAGATGGGGGTACGCCAGAGACTATGGAGTAATGCTTTAATTTCCGTAGCAGTCTCAACGGGACCAAGCACCGTCAGCTCCCTCTTTCTCTACTCTTTCGCTAGTATTGTGCAAGCGGACTGTTGGATTAAGCTGAGTCTAATCGAAGTCAGAGTCTGTATCAGGCTTGGCACCCCGGTCCGACTCATAGTCCTCATCACTCTCATCCTGGGCACCAGCCCGACCAGCTGGCGCATCGGGTAGGGCGCCGTACACACGCAACACGGCCTCCAGGTCACCCACCCGGGCGGACGTCCCACCCAACGAGTACATCCCGACCAGTTGCTGCTGGAGCTCCCCGTGGCCGTAAATCAACAAGGTGGGCAAATTGCGGTCAGGGTAATTGT
>JANBPT010000790.1:0-22933 GCA_027575765.1 Tieghemiomyces parasiticus
TGGGAGATGTAATGTATACCTTCATATTTGATTTGGTGAAGTATACCCATGTCTTCCCTGTAAGGTTGAATACTAATTGTTGAGTTGGTAGAGGAATACTGATAACATATATTTATTTGAAAGCTTTGAGTAACCCCTATGGGAAAATTGATGATCTAATTTTGGCCCATTTGTCTTAGGGCAGACTTAGACTATTAAGCACACAATGGCTTGTTGGGCTGGCCAGCTCTAACCCACATTCTTTACAAGGATAGAAATGCCACATACACTTTGTTGGAATTCTACTATGACGTTATTATCCTATTATTTGTGCAAACGGGAATTCTTATTATATCACCATTATGTAAACAGTTTTGTTCTAGTTTTATCGCATATTTTTGTCTTCCACTCATCCGTCTTCTTTCAGCGTCACATATCCATATAGCCTGTAGCATATAAAAGACACAAGCCACCCATTCCAACATAGGAGGTTAAAGGGTTAATAATTATCTTATCATGTTTATCTTTATTTTCTCCCCACTGCTGGTTAGTAGACCACCAGTCATTTTAACACACTTTCAGTTGTACTGACAATCACGGACTAGTTAATTCCCTGGCAGTGACTTGGCGGACGATTCGACCACCTCCCGTAGGAAGGTCATCCGTTTTGTAGTGGGTTCAAAGCAGGTCGCAAGGCAGGTCGACATAGCAAGTGGGGCCTCGCCATGGGCCCAAACGAGGCAGGCCTTATGGTTCTCATCCAACACTATCGTAACTAACGAATCAGCAATCTTGTCCTCCGTACTAGTGGGATCTGCTAAGAGAGGTCCCCTGGCGATACGAGCAAAATAGGTGAAAAATTGTCGGCGGAGGCAGAAGTGGTGGAGGTTAGTATTGAGGCATGGCGTAATTCATGCACACCAACTGTGAGTGGGCCAGTGACAAGGCATATGGGCATCATTACCACTAGTCGAGACAATAATTTAGATAACTTACTCGGTAAAGTATGCGAAGCTCGCGGCGTAAACCCTCCGCCGGATGAGGATGGGCTGAATAAGCTCTTTGGTGACGGTGACGATTGAGGTGTCAGTGTCAAACTGGGCCCGCGGAAGCTTGGTATAGAGGAGGGCCGTTTGAAGAGCCAGCAGAGCCGCGTCGAACACGTTGCCATCGTAGGCCAGCACAGTTATGTCAGCGTAGAGTGTCCAGACCGCCGCCTTTTCCTCAATACAGAGTTGTGTAAGGTCGAGGAGACCGCCCTCCCGCACAACTTGGTCCAGCCGGTAACTCAGAACCTGAGCCAGCTCGCTGGGAGTGCCCGGGGAGAAGTCAGTGGAGGCAACGGGGCTCAGCTCGATGTTCGGCACTGGATAGCGCGGGTGTGGGGGAGTTGCGAAAGAAGAAAGTTATGGCCGATTGTTCGGGTGGTAATGCTAGCGTAGTCCAAGAGAGAGTACAAATCACGGGACGACAAGGGAGAAAGGCCGACGTAGGGAACCCCAACGGGTCCGATTGTGCTGTATTCAGGACAGTCCGTGTGACCCCCGGTTACTTACCAAAGTAGCCCCGTTCGGGGAAGTTGACGTCGGGTTGGGCCACTTCACCCTTAATGCCACAGATCACCATGGTGCTACCCATACGGACCACCGCCGAACCGTACGCGGTGGTCACGGAATCTATGGTGGCAGTAGATGGGATATATATACAGGGGGCGGAGTCACGGTTGGTTAGGAACGCTGGTGGGTATATAGACCATTTTCCAATCGGCGTACCGCGTCTGGGACTTTCGCTAAGCATAGCCGGGATGACTGTCACTTACTAATTTGTACGGAAGTGTCGCGGAAGTCACTGAAGTGGCGGGCATCGGGCCGGAGGTTGCGCGCGAAGAATCGGCGGTGATAGGCTGCCGGGGCGATCTTTTCGAAGGCATTGGCCGAGAGGACAATCGGAGGAGCGTTCTGGGCCATGGTGGGGTGGTTTGCAAACTAAATCGTCGAATGGCGAAGGATGGGATAATGACACGGATGCTACAAAAATAAAGGTGCCCGAAGTGGAAAGATTAAAGGGCGAATGCGAGGATTTCGCAGCCCACGCGGTACTATGTCCTAGCTGTTGGGGTTCATGAAAAAAATATCGGTGGCTGCCGTCTGGTTTATTTACGTAGCATGCAGGCCGTTGGTGTCAAGGCCTGCCCACGTACTAGAGTTAATTAGGCAGCCCATGCTGGCCACCACTCCTGCCAGTACACTTTGTTTACTCACCGGGCGGCTGCGCCCACAAAGCATGCAGGTTGACTGGGATGAGTTCTCCACCGCCTTGGAGGCCGGAACGAAAACTATACCCGCACCGCTGGTCAGAGCCTGCGACAACACTTGTAGTCCATATCTACGCGAAACGAGCCGGACTGTCGGGGCTTAGGTATTAAAGATGCTTGAGCGCCCCGGACGGTTGGAAGAGCACGGCCCGCTAGGCGCTTGTCGCTGTGGCCTACAATGGCTCTCCATTGTCACCACCACCCTTTATGGCCTAACGCATACCAGCCCTTTGTTTCGGAATTCTGTATGGGCCTGGGCCGTGAGGCTGGCCAAGGGAAGCAGCTTACCACGCCCTGTTGGTCCGCCCTCGCCGCGCTAACCAGGCCAATTAGGTCAAGTTTTTACACAGAGCTGTGCGACCGAAAGGGGCATTCCTGCGGTTTGGCTATAGGCGATAAGCAGACAAGCTGGCGTAGCGCCCACCATCGTCGTCGTCGATGCGCTGGGTCCTTCACCTGTCGCCATTTTTTTTTCATATCCCACCGTCACCGTGCGCCGACCTGCACTATTTATAAAACCGGCTTCTTCTACCCCCCCCCTCGTGCCCCACTTTTCCGACCACTCTTTCGTATACGCCCATTGCCATCTGTTCAAAGCCCGCTCATTTATTGGCCTACTTCTTGCCTTAACCTCACACCATACCGCTACCCTGCATCGCCGGCCCATGTGCCATTCCATTTAATCATGCTGCCTAGACTCTCGGACCTTCTGTTGCTGACCAGTGCGTGTGTGGCGCTCATGGCCGGCTCCAACCAGTTCTCTAGGGGGGCCCAATGGAACCCATACCTTGAAAGAGAGTCTGTTGACACCGTGATCTATCCGGAAGACAGCTATAAAACTGCTGAGCGCTTGAAGAGAGCGCCTGTGCATATAGTGTCAGTTCCCAAGCATAAGAGACAACCGTTTGCTGACAGTATGGTGCCAAATCATCGCCTGCTGGTCGACCCTCCCCCGCGCAGCTCCTCGCTGCCTCAGTCGAAACGCCTAGCCACGGTGGTCGACAACGTCCTATACGATACCCGATACTGACGTATTCTTTCGCCCAATGGCGCTTAGATAAAGGCGAATGGGGTACTTGTACATTCGCCATCGTCGTGAGGGTTTTCTACAGAGTATAGCGTTAGGACCCACCCTCCGTAGCGAATAGTAAACCTAATCGCACGCTCGCTATGGCCAGATCCTGTGCGGAGCGATGCTTAAGAGGTACCGGTATTTCGATGAATAAAAGTAAAAGTGTCTCTAAACCGGGCCGTTCCCATCATAACCCCCCTGGCTTGGTCCAACCAAGGTTTGGGTAAGATCGAGTAGCTACGCTAGGCATGGCGTCCACGCATAGGCCCTGTCGACGAGGCCAGGGTTCGCCCTAACCAGCCGGGCACTCATGACGGGTGGCCGTAGGGATAGACGCGAGATGGCCAGTTAGACTGGCATCAGCTAATTAGGACCAAGCCCGTCGTGGGTCTCCACAGCCAGCGGCCCTCTGTAGATGCATCTGCTCCCTGCCGACCCTGTCACTCGGCGAAGCTCTTGGTCCGCACGTCTGTTCTAATTAACCCATCCCCCCATCTTGTCACCGGCACCTTGAATTTCCTCGCTCGAACCGACCTACACCCTTGCTCAATATTTTTACTTCTCCGCCCGCTCGACCCATCTGCCCTGAACCTCACCCTCTGTCTCCTTCCCGACTAGACTTTGACCTCATCATGGTAAGTTCGTGGAGAGCTCATCAGGCATCCGCACCTTCCGTCTTCCCTATGAACAGGGGTTGGCGGCCATTGGCGACACCCCCCCGATCGCCACCGCTCCCCGTAACTGCTCACTCACTGCCTGTCCTCCGACTGACCCCCCTCCATCACCACCCTCATCGCAGGTTGTCCTGGCCGCCGCACTGTGCACCAAGGCGGGTAAACCGCTGGTCTCCCGGCAGTTCGTGGAGATGCCGCGGTCGCGCATCGAAGGCCTGCTCACGTCATTCCCGAAATTGATGCCGGCGGGCCAGCAGCACACTACCATCGACACGGAGACCATCCGCTATGTCTACCAGCCCATGGACACCCTCTACATGGTGCTTATCACAAACCGGCAGTCCAATATCGTGCAGGACATTGACACCCTTCACCTCTTCGCCCGGGCCGCCACTGACGTGTGCGGTGGTGGCAGCCTTCACGAGTTCGCCGTGCTGGAACACTGCTTCGAACTGTTGTGTGTGTTTGACGAGATTGTCAACCTTGGGCTGCGAGAGAATGTGAACCTGGCCCAACTCAAGACTATCATGGAGATGGAGAGTCAGGAGGAGAAGATTCAAGAGGCCATCTCGAAGGTAAGCCCTCCCCCCGGCAAGGATACGTCAGGATGGCTAGGTACACTTATGCTTAATATTGCTTCGCTGCGAAAACTAACCCCACCATCTCCTGGCATCGAACTTTTGCACCTTGCAGAACAAAGAAAAGGAAGCCAAGGAGGAGCTCAAGCGCCGGGCTAAGCAGTTCGAACAGCAGCGCAAGGAGGCCAGTCGCCGGGGGACCGGCAGTGGTTCCGGTAGCGGCTCTTTCAAAAGTTCACTGGGCTCCTTCACCAACAGCGTCAAGAACGCCTACTCGCCGGTCGAGCCCACCATTTCTACCTTCGACAACGATGCCGTCCAGGCCTCTCTCAAGCCTTCGTAAGTACATCCCTCGGGTAATATATATATATATATATGTAGTGTGGAGTAGTAGCTATATCTACTAGTAAGGAGTTTCTCCACTGCCCAGTTGCGCAGGTAATGGGACCTCCGTTTGTTTAACGCAACCCTCTACCCTACCATACCGATCCCCTCTTCTCCCCATACTCGGTGCGCCCCGTCGTTTACCTGTCAGTTCGTCCAAGCCCGCCCTGCAGGGCCGCGGCATGAAACTCGGAGGCAAGAAGGATCGATCGGCGTCAACCCTGTTCGGCCAGGACACTGAGCTCGCCCAGGAACTCGACACTAAGTTGAACCTAGAGGCGGAGACCTCCCAGCCCGATGTTTATCGCGAAGACGTTCACATCGAAGTGGAGGAACGCATCTCCGCCGTAGTTAACCGTGACGGTGGGGTAGAAGCCCTGGAAGTCAAGGGTGAACTGACCCTCGTGGTGGCCGACGAGGACAAGGGGCAGCTGCAACTCCGGATCGATCTGGGCGACGAGAGCAATATGCAAATCAAAGTAAGTCCCGGGACCCTCCAGCACCGGCGGGCCCCGTGGGGAGAGCAAAGTAAGAGTAAAGACGGCGGGGTCGGGCCCCAGTTGGGTAATTTTCCATGGGTGGCATCGCCCAATGACATATTTCCACCTCAATCACCACCGCTAATGGACCATATCGAACCCTGGTACCTACGTCGACTACGCTACAGACCCACCCACATATTGACAAGAAGCGCTTCCAGGGCGAGCACGTGTTGGCCCTCAAGGACGCGAGCCGCAGCTTCCCAGTCAACCAGCCCGTTGGCCTTTTCAAATGGCGCTTCGTGTCTCAAGATGACGCCAGTTTACCGCTGTCCATCAACTGCTGGCCGACGGTCTTGGGCGACGGGCGGACCGAAGTGAACATTGAGTACGAGCTGGAGTCGGAGGACCTAGAGCTGAAGGGCGTGACCATCAGCATTCCACTCCCTGCGGACGGGCCCGCCCGCCCGGTCATTGGCAACGTCGACGGCGACTACACCGTTAACCCGCGGACGCAGACCCTCGAGTGGCAGTTCCCCATCATTGACCGCAGCAACAAATCCGGGTCCCTTGAGTTCACCCTTGAGACTGACGATATCGAAGGGTTCTTCCCCGTCAGCGTGGCCTTCGTCGCCCACATGCCCTTCTGCGACGTCAACATCACTGAGGCTCTGCGTCAGTCCTCCGGGGAACCCGTCGTGTTCTCGAAGGCCGTCACGTTGGTCACTGATGACTACCGCATCGTGTAAAAGTTTCCATAGTTCCGATCCCTCTTCGCGTCGCGGCGGATGCGTTCTGCCCTTGTGGAGGCGATTGATTCCACCTTGGCCTCCCCCCGTCCCCTCCCCCCTCTACACCTCACCATCTTGCCGATGACCGCCTCCCTCGACATCATCGTTTATCCTTTCCCGCGACGTTGGTTTTGTCAGGCCTTTCCTATCCTCCATTTATATCGCCTCGTTACACTACGACCTGGTTCGTATTTTCAGCGAATATTCATTTTTTCAAGTTACGCTTGTCAACACGAAAACTACATGTAAAATGAGCCAGGCGGTTGCTTTGAGTCCGGCCAGAATTGTAGGCTTAAGCGGATGCGGTGGACTCGTCCGTGGATAGACGCCAAAGGCGACTGGCCAGGAAGCGAAAGGGCCACTCCGTGTCGTCGCCTTTAAAAATTGGTTCTGATCGCACCCGCCACGTTTCAAGGAAATTCAGATGGCTGGTCAGGAAAGGTCTAGGAAGGACTTGCAGTAGCTGTGCCAGACCTTGCGACCATAGCAACCGAATGGCTCTCGGGGCGTGTTCGGGCCGCTCCAAGTCAATGGCCTGCTCGCCGCCAACTTCCTCTACCGGGGCCGAGGAAACGGAGAGGGTCGCGGGCTGGGGTGCCAGCGGTGACCAGCCCACGTCTCGGAGGATCTCGCCAATCTGGACCCAGCCGTGGAGATAGACAGGATAGGGCGGGTCGACATCCATACTGGACGTACTCGACCTGTCCGTACCTTTGGGGTGGATCTCGGACATCATTGTGCTAAGCACGAAAAGCGTGGTGGCCAGCAGGCCATGGTCAACTATTGGAGCCCGCCACGGCCGCTCATCCTCGGTCAGATCGACGATGAACCCGGTCAGATGACGGAAAAGCACCGTCGCCAGGTGGACAATGGCCTCTCCAGAACTGACAGGTCTAGCCATCTGGCCGTCCTTGGTGAAAAGAAGGGCAAGGCCTAACACCGTACGTAGCTGGTAGCGCGGTACGGGCACCGCAAGGTAGTCCCGGAGGGCCCGCATCAGGTCTCCAGGATCACTGTGGGGCGGTAAAAGGGCAGCCAGCCGGGTGGTATGGCCGGCTATGGCGTGTCGCAGGACCAATGCCAAAGGATTGGCGGTCGGTGATCTAGGTCGACTGGGCCACAGGACGGTTAGATGGTGTAGAAGCAACCGATGACAAGTTTCGACCATCTCGGTCGAAACCACTTGGAATAGGAGGCTGTGGGTAGTGGTGGGTAGACGGAGAGTAGCCACCAGCTACATGGCGGGATACACAGGTAAAATTAAGCAAGGGATGAGCACTCTGCAGTGTTAGTGAACCCCACTTGAAGTATATAGGATCATTGCATTTAAAAGCGTAGGGAAGGCATGAAGACGAGTGGGTTGCGGGCATATTACTTACTTCGGGTGATTTGGTGAGTGATGGTGGGCACATCACTGCGACATAATCGCGCACCACCTCGAGCACGTGGGGGTATTCAGCGGTGTGTAGGGCTAACAAGTGGCCCAGGATCCGTTCTCGATCTGTATTTGTCAACTGCCGAACAAGGAGCTCAACGTATTCCGCAGCAGCTGTAGCAGGCCTAACCGTCCGCCGTTGGCTGCCCTGAAGTACGGTAATGGCACGGTCAACATCGTTGTCCGCGTCGGTCTTGGCCGGTGTTGCGACCCGGTCTACTGGTAGGGCTCGCAGGACGCGGTCCATCTGCTGGACGGTGCGGTAGATTACAAGGTCAAGGTACCCGTACTTATTTCTAGTCTAGAGGTGGTCGAGGCAAGGCAGTGACAATAGGCGAACCGCGAATGGGGAAATATACCACGTTAGAACACGTTTGGCCCAGTCTGCCAATTGGGTCGGTCCGTGACGAAGAAGGTAATCCTATCCTACTTACCAAGTGAACAGCCTTCTGCAAACGTGCAAGGCCGTCAGGGAGTACGGCCAAGAGCTCATGCACGCGACACTCGCACGTTTTCTTCGCCGGGGTCGAGCCATCAGTCGATACCGGCACGAGCAGCCAGCGCAATAGGAATCTAGTCACCGCTGGCCGGGTCCGCGGGTCGAGCAGGTGGGCCAGCATCAAGTCTCCAAGGGCGCGGCGAAAGGCCGGCCGGTCAAGGTGGGGGGTCAAATCCCATAGCGTGTCCATGACTTCACTGAAGGCCATGGGGTGGACAGGCGTGGCGAAGCGGTTGGTGAGTTCGGTGAGCACTGTGGAGAGGTGGGCGGCCTCCAGACCAGCCAGTGGGCCTTGATGGGAGCCGTGCGTAGACGTGGCGGCGACCAACAACAGGAGTAGCTCCTGGCTGTAGTTGGTCGGCCCGGCTGAACCGAGCAGCGTCGATTCTGGACCATGGGTCATGCGTGCTAGATGGGTCAGGGAGGTGGGCACGTATACCTGGCCGCTCTCGATACGGTCAAGTAGGTCGGACACGAGTGCTTCGGCCACCATAGCGCGAAAAATCGAGTCACAATTCGAAGCGTTGTTGGATACTGAGAATTCAGAGGCACCCTGCTAGCCATGAGAAACGGGGACAGCGGTTAAGTCGGTAGAGTAGGCGAATGGGGTGTTCGCCACACACATCGCCCGTTGTCTCAACTTAAACCAAGGATACCCCTATACACAAAACGCCCGTGGCCGGTGGGAACTCGGCCACAAGTAGAGCAGTTGGGCGTGCTGACAAACTGGTCAAGAACCTCCTATGTTCCCTTCCTTGTTCACTTAGTGTTCCTCCAATGCTAACCACTGCCATCCGGGACCTCTTATTATAGCACTCCACTCCACGTCGCCCTTTCCTTCTAACGATGCCGTTCGTCGAAAAGATCCGCAACCTCCGTGAGGAGCGGCCCGTGAACGAGCAAGAACTGAATTTACTCCAAGAGCAGTTCTTTGAGGGTAAAGTCAAACCGGCAGCCAAGCTCGTCCCACGTTCGGCTGCCACGGCCTTCCCATCGCAAAGCCAGGACTGCCGCACCTCGACCTCGCCGGCGCCCGCCCCGTCGGCCGAATACGTCGGGACCAACGAAGAGCCGACCGAGCGGCACCTCTCACTACTCAAGGCCGCCCTACTGGCGAGCGATATCCCTACCGAGCAGAAGATCTTTGACGAGGCCCCTGAAGCGGCCGCTTCACAAGACCGGCCGAATCGGCCCGACCGCGACGTGGTGACGATGCCCATTAAATTAAGTAACTTCGCCGGTGCAATCAAGACCCAGAAGGCCGCCCCTAAAAAACGGTCGCTATTTGCCCAACGCCGGGCGGCACAGCAGGCGATGGGGGAAGTGGGGACCTCCCTACCTACTGCCGATGCTGGCCGATTCGAAGCGCCTCCGGCACGTACTGGACAATCCACTCACGCCCCTTTATCGCGATATACCGAGGTGTCCCAATCACCTGCGGCAGTCCAGACCGAATCCATATCGCACTCGAGCAATGCGGGTAGGACCGCGTCTGGTATCGACAGGCGGCAGATCGACATCCAAAATAACCAGATCCTGGCGGGTATGAGCGCAGAGGAGATCCTCGAGGCCCAGCGCGAGATATATAGCATGCTTCCTGCCGATGTCCTCGCGGGTCTGCAACGGAAAGTGGCGCCCTCCGCTGAACCAGCAGATGCCCTGCGGACTACCGCCCAGGATTTAGAGGGCGGGCCCCCCGACCGGACACGGCAACCCCCAAGTACCGCGGTGGCCACGGACGAAAGCGTTGATTTCATCACCAAGCTCAAGTCCCAATATTTTGCGGACCTGCCAACCGAATACGACAAGCTGGCCTGGATGGGTGTACGCGAACCTGCCGGTGCCGCTACGGAAGCGGCGGGGTTGCAACCGGTTACTGCCGAAGGTAAAGAGGGTGACGACGACCTGATCCCCGAGGCTCTCCGTGACTCTCCCATCGCAACCACCCGGTTCGATTTCCGAGGGCGGATCATCGCCGCTGATGCCGAGCGACCCGTCCACCAGGGTCTCCACCACCACGCCGATGCCCCTGCCGCCGCAGGTTACACGCTCGCCGAGCTCCTCCACCTGGCTCGGAGTACTTTCCCCACCCAGCGCGTGATCCCCATGCGGATCTTTGGCCAGATTCTAGCCCGGTGTCGGCAGTCCCTTTTCAACGCTGAGCTCGATCCCGCGACTGCCAGCGACGACTATCTGCCCGAGACCGCTGCCGAGATTCTGCGTTACCTGGAGACGGCCGACTTCCCACTTTACATTTCACAAATGGCCACCGAGACCCACCGGACTTGCGTAATCACCGCCCTCGACGTCCTATACGTGGCCCTAGTTCCACCCCAACTCGGTGACTTGCGTACCACGTCAAACCTAACCGTACCGACGTCGGTGGCCGCAGATGAACGACTCCTCTCCAAATCCGGATATGCGCAGTATATAAGGTACGGTCTACTCGACCGGGCGGCCGCGCTGTTGGATACGAAACATCGCGTCGACCTGCCTCCGCTCTCCCAGCACCGACTACTATTGTGCGTCAGCGTTGCCCTGGGCGTGACGGGTTCGGATGGAGAGCACAACGAGCGCACGGCATTGCAAAGCGCACTCCGCTCGCTGGTTCGGCCCTGCCAGGGTGACGAGGATGGCCTAGCCGGCCACATTCTCCATTTGGTCACGAGACTACTCGCCCACCTTGATGCCAACCCCGGCGACAGTTTGAACTAATAGCGGTGCGTGAGTGAAAGTAGCTCCTTTATTTAGCTCGGTGGGGGGGCCTTTGGTCAAGTTTGCCTTGACCAGGTGACGTTATCCGTAGAATCTGATTTTGGCAGACGCAAGACGCTAAGATGTTTGCTTGTTTTGAACGTTGACACTCCGGACATGGTAGCCCCCTTCCACCTGCCACAGGAAGGGGTTGCCTCGTCCCTTCACAAAGCAGCTACCGGTGGGCGAGCTGTCACCGTTTCTTTTTTTTCATCCCCCAATTACTAAAATACAACCCCAATTTTAATAAGGCACTATCGAGCTTGCGACTCCCTAATTTATGCTATCTGCTTACCCCAGACCCCTTTACATCCCACCCCTCAACGGCCTTAGCGTTTGCTGTACCACTGCTTCTTGAATAGTGGGTGGTGCTCGGCGGGTCCCGCAGCAGCCTTGGCGGCGGCCCCGCCGCGGCCTCCGGAGCCCACAGGTCGATTGTACTCGACATAGGCCATGTGGTCGGCACCAGACAATGACTTCATGGACCCGACGGTTCGACGGGCGGCGGCGGACTGCGCCTGACCGTAACCACCAGCGGCGCGCCGGCCGGCGATGCGGCGATTGAGATCGTCCTCGTCGAGCGCCACGTCGTCGCCGAGGTTGGCGTCGGCATCAGAGGCTAGCAGAACGCCGTTAAGGAGCTCGAGCTGGGCGGGCTTGTCGCGATAAACCAGACCAGGGAATTCGTCCATACCATCGAGTCGGGTGATGACCTTGAAGGCGTAGCCCTGATCGATCAAGAACTGCTGGCGCTTGGTTGAGTAGTACATCTCCTGGGTGTCCTTGGATACGAGGGAATAAAAGAAGGCGTTGAACCCTTCGTCGTTACGACGCTTAGCACGCAGAATTCGACCCAGCCGCTGCGCCTCTTGCCGTCGCGACCCGTAGTGCGACGATACCTGGATCAGGACGGTGGCCTCGGGCAGATCGATGGACGTGTCGCCCACCTTGGACAGGAAGATGGTGCTGACCGTGGGATTGTGCTGGAACTGGTGGAGGATACGCATCCGTTCCTCTTGCGGAGTCCCGCCGTAAATGTAGGGCTTCTTGAGTTTAATGGCGTAAGCCTTGAGGGCGTAAACGTTGTCTGCGAACGCAATGATCTTGTCGCCACGTTCCTCATGGTAGCGGATCAGGTACTGGCAGGCCTGGAACTTGTGCGGGTTCATCACGTAGAGCAACATCTTCTTGCGCGAATTTTGGCTCAGGTATTCGCGATAGAATTCCCCCGTCATCTCGCACCACACCTCAGCGCACTGAACAGTGGCGATGTGGCCCTGGCTCGACAGGTCCATCCAGTTAGCTTCATACAGCTTGGGGCCGATGAGGAAGTTGAGATCGCTGATTTTATCGTCCTCGCGCACCAGGGTGGCCGTGAGCCCTAGTTTGGTGTGCGCCGCGATCGAGGTTACCACCCGCCGGAACATATTGGCCGGCACCACGTGCACCTCATCCAGCAGGAGGAACCCCCACTCCTGCGAGTTGAGAAAGTCCATCATCTTCTGGGCCTCGTGCGACCGCTTGCGCGTGTTGGCCACCATGCTGTAGGTCGAAATGACGATACCGGCGTTGCCCGCAAAGCGCTCCTTCTTGTCAGCAGTGAACACCGCCACCTGACGCTCGGGCAGGTTGGACCAGTGCAGGAACTGCTGCTTCCACTGCATGACCGATACGGACGACGTACACAGGCACAGAACCGACTTCTTGATGGTGCAAGCGGCCGTGATTCCTACCAGGGTCTTCCCGGCACCACAGGGTAGAACGATGATCCCCGATCGTGCCCGACCGTTGCCAAACATCTTGTTGAGACTCTTCTCCTGGTAAGGTCGGATAGCGGTGATAGGTTTCAGGTCCATATCCAGGTTGGGGTTAAGGTGGTCGTTACGGAAGTCGTACTCCTCCAGCATGGGGTGGCCCACCACGTTACACCGCTTCTTGACGGCCTCTACCGCATCGGCGCGAATCTGGAAGGCGTGGACACGGTCACCATCGTCGTCGTCGTCGTCGCCGTCCTGCTCCACCGTAACCACAGCCTGGAAGAGGTCGTCACCCGTGTTGTCACCCGCAGGCTTGTCATCAGTCGCAGCGGGTTCCTCACCGTCACCACCCATGACAAGGCGATCGGGCCCGGCAAGTTCGGTGGTGGCAGGTGCCCCAGGCTTCTTGAGCCCACCGATGGCCAGGTCCTTGCCCGAGGGGGCCTTGTCGTGGAGCAGGCCGTCGTTGCCCGTGGCGTCGCCGAGGTAGCGGCTCTGTTCGATGACGGGGTCCTTGAGCAGACGCTGAAGGACGTCAGCGTAGTTGGACTCTACGAAATATTTGTTATGTTTTAGCACGAGCTTGACCTTTCCCACGGACAGGGTACACACGCGGATTGACTGAATCACGGACTCCGGGATCGGTACTTTGGACAAGCGTTCCAGCACGCCAATGATGTTCTCGGTCTCCAGACCCACCGACACGGCAGCGTACAGCGAGTACGGGGTCAGCTTATACTCGTGAATGTGAGAGGGCCGGCTGATGGGCTCGCCAATGGCCGTCAGGAAGTCCTGGGCCTGCTCGGCGATGGGCGAGAAGGCCTCCAGGATAATCACGTCCGACTCAGGGCAAATCCACAGCGGTCGGGAGGAATGGTCGGGCTTGAGTTTCAGGTAGGAGTAGTCCTCCTCGTTGAAGATGTACGATACGGAGTCGACCGGACGGCGCGGAGCCACCGTCCCTGCACCACCGCCACCACCCAAACTGAGCATGGCGTTCTGAGGCAGCATAGACCAGTCGACGCCGCCACCGTCGTCGTCGTCGTCGTCATTCCCTTCGTTAGCGTAAGCGGGCCGGTGCGGTGGGCCATAGTTGTCTGACAAGCGAAGGCGCTTAGCCTCCTCCTCGGCAACTTCACCCCGGCGCTTTTCCGCCATGGCACGTCAGGTATAGACTTGGGGGAAAGACACCCGAGGAGGCACGAAGGTGGAAGTAGATGCGTGGACGCGCAGCAACGGGGAAAAACTGGAGCAAACGAAAGTTGGCCACGTAACCAAGGCACACAGCTCGGGGGATTTCACCAGGCAAGGCCAGATGGGTTGTCGGTGGCTATTTGAGGACGCAGAGTTGCGTTTTGGCTCGAGATGCGAATCGAAACAAAGTAAGAAAGTGAATCTGTGCAACCTTCAAACTGCCGCGAACGAATGAGAGCTGGTCGGTAAGGAGATGGGGCAATTTGCGGGTCTATCAGCTTGGTGGGATAGGAACAGCGCCACGGGTTCTCCGCTGCGGCGGGAAAATAAGCGTACACGGGAATATGTATTTCAGTGGGATTTGTAATCGGGAGGGGGGGTCCGTCGTGCTGCGAGTACTTTAGTGATACTATGATTGGGTGGCGACCGACACACCCATTGGTAGCGCTGGCTCCCCGAGGTCGCGAGGACTACTAACCGATCCCCTACCACAGCCCATTTCCTGCTTGGCTGGCTTCACCTCTGTAGCTGAGCACGTACCGTATGGCACCTCGAGAATGACACCTACCCGATTTTCACCTACCAGCCCTGGTAGCAAATTGACCCCCTTTTTTCTTTGTTGCATTATGTCCTTTTGTTAATTTTTCTATCTCATATCCAGTTCCCGCAGTGCTAACCTACTCATCACGAGCCTCTTTTGTACATACACCATAATGTCCCACACATCCCTCCACATTAATAAGGGCCAGACACGGTTCGCACCCAAAGTGAAGCCCCGTGGTGCTCGGCGACCTAATCCGGCTGAGACGCGGACCAACAACGAGCCTGCGAGTCAGCCACCCATTACGGCCCCGGGGACCCCCTTATCCACACCCGCTGATAGCCAGGCTGATGGCCCCCCACCCGACCCTTACCTGACGCCGGCCTCCCCAGTGACCCGTCCGGTCATTAACCCCACCGTGGCCGCCACCAGCCCCGTGCGTGGTAACTTGATCAGTACTCCGGGCCAAACACAGGCGACCCCGGTGGCGACGGGTAACCTCATTTCCGTGCCCACGGTGCGCGCCACGGCGGCTTCCCTGCCCACCCAAGTAGCGGCAAACCCGACGACCACCACTGTGGCTGCCAGTGACCGCCGGAGTAGCAAAACCAAACCCAAGACGAGTGGCATCGCGGTTGCCAAGGCGCCAACTGGGCGGGGTCGCCGGCAGCTAAAGACCTGGGAGGAGTACCTGGAGGAACACGCCAAGCTAAACGAGACCGACCTTTCAGACCAGCCCATGGACTTTTTCTGCCGGAACCGGGGCCTGGGTCTACCCATGAAGTCCACTATCGACCGCCTTTGGGAAGAAGAGCATCGTAAGGCAGCAGCTGCCGACCCCGCAAGTAATTCCGTGGCGCCCAAGGCTGCGCCGGCACCGCCGCCGTCGACTAAGCCCGAAACCGAAGCTCCGGCCACATTCACCAATAACCCGCATGCGGCTCAAGTACGAATGGTCAACGGCCGGATGGTACTCAACGAGGAGTCGCTGGTGATTGACCGGTCCCAGATGGGGGCGAACGCGGAGATCATTGCGGGGCTCCAGGTGGTTGACGAATACCAAGGCGACCGGCCTATTAACTCTTACACCTACGCCCGGCGGAAAATTACGCGGTCGGCCAAGTGGACCGTGGAAGAGACCGCTCAGTTCTTTGGCCTGCTATCACGGTACGGTACCGATTTCAACATGATCGCTGCAGCTCTCACGGACCGTAACCGCACTGACGTACTCCGCAAATTCCGACGCGAGGAGAGCCAGCGCCCTTGGATAGTAACACGCGCGCTGCTGAACCGACCGCTCCCAGATAGTGAGCTTGCGGGCCATCGGTTCGACATGGCCACTGCTGGTGCAGAAAAGACTGAGACAACAGGGGATGCCGCTGGCGAGAATGACACGGCCGTGAGCAAGCAGGAGCACGTACCGGAGTCAACACCCGGGCCAGAACCCCTACCTGCAGCGTTGGTAAACGGTGATTAACACTAACGAGTCCAATTAGGTGGTACTTGGAGAGGGGAGTTGGACTAGCCTAATCTATCTCTAAATAAACTATGGGTTGGCTTAAGGCTAAAGGAGGAAGGGTATAAGAGTAAGGGACAGGTTAAGAGAAAATGGAGCTAATAGGGTAGCCGAGTGCTACAGAATACCAGACGATACAAGGGGAGGATATAGGCGTAAAATGGAGGGGGAAACCAGAGAGGTTGGATACTTCTGAAGTTATCAATGTATATTTTTTGGTTTCTTGGGGTTAAAGTGAAGGGGAAAAGGGGTAAAACAAAGGCAGCGAAAATTGGCAAGGAAATAGGATAGCGGATGAAAGGGAAAGCAATCAGTGGATAAAAGGGTAAAGGGAAATAGGTGACAATGCGGGGATAAAGGAATACATGGTGACAAATTAATTGGTAAAGGAATAAACGGCAAAACGAGTAAAGGTGCAAGCGTACAGGATAAAGCGAATAAAGGAACAACAACTGAAATAAAGGGAATCCAAGTCCCAGTCAATCAAAGAAAAGGGGCTTGAGAATTTACGGTTCCTGTTTCGGCACAGTTAGTACCTTTATATCCTTCGTGCCAAGTGAAAATAGGGCTAAAAATTGTAGGCTCATTTATGGGCGCTACACTGGTGTTGTAGCGTACCCTACACTGTCCGACCCAAATAGCGCGACGGAGAGAGTTTGAGAGACAAAGTCGTAGGCGGCTCTTCCACCGCTGCCCAGTCTGAAAGCCGAAAGTGAGTAGGTATGGACAGTGCTTGCTCAGGGACCGAGAGAGGTAGCCACCACAGCGGAGCCTGTTTTGCACGCCTACCAAGATGGCAGCCATTTGTCGTTGGCGCGAGGCACAGTCGTCTTTGCCTCCCTGGCCCCAGCTTCTATTCCATCGACACTCCCCTCTAGCTTCATCCACGTCGCTTGTGGCTCTTTGCATCACCGAAACTTCCGTTGGGCGTCCATGGTTGAGTGTCACCGTAGTCCCAAGGGAACTCTCTATCCTGTACGTCTACAACCATTGGAGGGCGCCACCCGTTCGCCACTGGTGTGGATGTCAGTAATTATAGAGAGGAAGGGGGGGGGGTAGACCACGGTCAACAATGGAGAAGGGTTCGTATGGTTACCATCGAGGGGCCCAGTGGACCAAGAGACGAGCCCATACCGCTTACAATGGGCGCACCATGGGATAAAACGTTCATCACAGTGATAACTGGTGTTCCCCAGACCAGCCCGGGGCCTCCTTCGTTTCACCCGTCCGTGAATATAGGTACAGGGATACGCCCACAGGGCACACAATAGCCTCAAAGGGCCCAGACGACCAATTGAATTTACTGATATATACAGTCGACCGTCAGACTCCGCCCGATCTGGGGCCCTTTCCTCCGCACAGGAGTCACTTGATGTGGGTACGTGGATAATAACAGGAGCAGGAGGCCAAGGCAAGGAGCCTCCGCTACCCAGTAAGTTAGGCGGGGGTCTTGGTCGACCACCATCCCACTCGTATAAAAAGACGGATTATCGCTCCTCTCTGCACTATCCTCACACCCCTATCCCTGCTCCACTTTAACCCTCCAAGCCACCCACTTTTGCTTCCGACCTTCACCCTTGTGACTTGCCCCCCCACCGTTGTCCAACTCCCGCCCCTTCACTCGACCACGATGAAGTTATCCATCACGATCCTCACCCTGGCCGTCACCGGTCTCGTCGGGTTTGCGTCCATCACGTCTGCGAGCCCCATGTCGGGTGTTTCCCAACCCCGGGGTCCTAACTCAAACTCCCCCCTTCCGAATGGTCAGTTTTCGATTCTGCCGCAGGAGCTGCTTAGTAACGTGGCTCAGTTCTTGAGTGAAGAAGAGTATAATGTATTCTGTCAAACCAACCAGTCCCTCAAAAACAAGGTCGGAGGATGTTGGGGTGATTATGTAAGTGGGAAGTTCTGACTATGCTATATTGCCCATTCTACGTGGAAATATTACAAGAGGATGTTATGCGATACGCCGACGTGCGGTTCAGCTGTCGGAACCTTGATGTCTACCGGTCTGAGTCCAGGCAATAATTAACGATACCAAGGTACATGTCACATTATTAGAAACTAACGCCAGCCTGCATACGGTCTTACTGACTGCCGACCGTGCCCTTCCGCCCATTTAGACCCTGTATCGTTTGCGAGGTTTGGTCAAGCTCTCTAATAATATCGATGCGCATAGCATGAGCAGGAATGTATTCAGAGGTATCAATTATGTCGTTGCACAAACTCCCGAGGATAAGGCATTTTCCGATTCGGCCAAGGTGCTATTGAAACAAACGATCTTGGCGCAAACCCTGTATACCCAACGTGAACTGCTGTCTGAGTCAATTTTGAAGCAGCTGGCTGATTATTTGGAATCCGGATTGGAGGATGACCCATCCACGACCGGGTCAGACCCTATGGACCTGGACCCGGGTACTGCCACCGCCATGGCCGTGTCAGCATCCCTACCTTTTCGTAGAGGTGTCCAAGTGGGCGCGTTGGATATGAGTAGGCTCAGCGAGGACCAGTTGCTCAGAAATTTCCCGTTCGTCTACCATATCAGTAACGAGCATCCAGAGGCCATATTTCGAACCATGGCTACCCTCGGCCACATTCCAGCTAGAATGGCCCTCAGAAAAGATATCCATGCGATCTCTTACAGTAGCAGCTTTGACCTCAACAGCGGACCCATGACCGAAGAGGGCGACCCGCAAGGTTGGGAAAGCGCAGGGAAAGCAGACGAAGCCAGTTATGGCGCAACCTTTTATGCCGTAGTCTGGCGCCTTTACAACCAGGGGCACAAGCAGGAACTCCACACTCTGCTCCACAACCTAGTCGGATATGTGGATGGATTTTCCGGTTCTCATCTCAGCCAGGTGCTTAGAAATGTAATCCAGCTTTCCATGGCCATAGTCGCAACTGCCGGGGACAAGGACATGCTCCTTAAACTTGAGGCTGTCCAGGAGACGTATGAGAGAGGGCTGTATATGGTTTCATCTTCCTGGGATAACGCTCCTCAAAGGATCAAAGACCAGGCTGATACTCGTCTGTACAACCGGCGTTCGGAGTTCATGGGCTGCCTGGAGTACTACGGACTATTTAGGGCAAACCAGTTCCTTACATCGCAGTGGAACGAAGATTACGACGCCCGCACCTTCCGGCCGGAAATTCCCAACAACGTACATAGCCTGAGCGATCGCGGCCTGGCCGCATCGGGATGCATTGACCACCTTTATGACCCGCGCCTCGGTCACCTCCAGGACGATGGTACTTTCATTACGGCGGCTATCGATTCGTACCTGAAGAAAGCAACTCCTGATGAAGAGTTCCCGTTTATCGAGAGCCAGCTGGGGAATTTGATGCCCCTGAACCTGCCGCTTACCGAGTACCCTGACTCTAACCCGACATCGCCTGCGATGCAGTGAACCACTTGCCATCTATATTGGGATTTCATCCGTGGGCTGTACTCTGGCGCGTGAAACCTATTTTCGCTTTTATCTTCTATTCCAACTATCCCGGCCATGATTCTTTCGTAGCCATTTCGACTCCATTGTTCAAAAATGGAAATAAACAAGTCACCCCGGTTGCTCTAGTTGCCGGCCTACATGTGCCGGAATTAACACCTCCACGGGCGACCACGGTGGCCAAGGACTGTTACGGTGGTCCTCCCAACAGGTAATGGAAAGCCATACTTCATGCGGTCTAAAATACTCAGCATACGTGGGTATAGTTCAATCACCTAAAGGGCAAGTCACTTCACAATGGGGGGGAACACTTGAGGCAATGGACCAGGCACAATTCCACCAAAAGTAAAGAAAGGCTACAAACATCACCAACCTTGGCCTCGAATCAGCTGTGATATGCGACCTATAGATATGCCTTTCAACGTTGAGCAGCTCCATCTTGTTGTCACGGCCGCGCCTTCCTTTGCCTCAACGGGATGTTACAGTAATAGTGATTCACATGCCTCTCTTGAGGCGCATTGGCTAAATTTCGCGCAGGCACATCCCTTTGCTGTATGTAACCCTTTCCTCCGCGCACAATTGACCCTTCTACATGCACACACCATATAATTGTTTTTTCTTCATGATCCGCGGTAGGCGTAATCCAGGGGACTAGTGCTCGTTGAGAAGCAAGAAAATGGTTGTAGTCATAGAGTAGGATGCCGTTTATTGGTCGCTTTCGCTAACACCTTATATATAGCTCGCAATTTTTGGCATCAAGCAGCTTTGCCTATCCACTATCTAGCCCAAGGTACTGAGGTGGTTAGAATATATAAGTATTAATGCGGTGACCTTTTATAAGTTGTACAATAGGATTGATGAAGTAAGATATTAGCCAAAGGAGGGGGCTGTAAGGAAGCACAGGTTGGTTGTAGTGGACGGATCGATATCCAAAGGTGAACTTGCCACGCCAATCGACATCATATAAAATCTAAGCAGGAGACGGCAATAATAAGAGACAGATAGTAATCCGTCAGTCGGGCTTTTTTGGCACTTGGTTGGCGACCTGCTTTAGTCGCTGGCCGCCTGTTCATTTGGTGTTGATATTAATCTCCTATTGACGCCTTTATCTGGTACTTGTATCGTTAATTCTGACGACTTCATTATCCTTCTCCTCTTTTTATAGTCATCACCATATGTGTGAAACGTTCATACATGTCTGAAGCCCGGTGGGTGGAGATCTCCAGCTGGCCCAAGCTTAACGTAGCCAATGCGCCACTGGGCCTTTCCCAGGAATTTTGTTCGAGTCGGACATGGTATCCAGTGTGCATTGGAGCGATAGACGGCCACCCCACAGGTCACCAGACTGTGCAGGACCAGCATATGTAGGCTTCATTCTCCACTGTGACCATTGACAAAACAGGGACTGGCCCACAGACCATAAAATAACATCTAGATGTACACAATCTGGTAGCCCAGAAGGGGAATCATCCAGAGCTCGCTTAGGCCCAGTCTTACGCAGAAGGCTCTGGAGCCACGGGGGCTATTCAGCCTAGCCAAGAACGCTGCAACCATCTACTAGTGCAAGAGTGTCCTGGGAAGGACGCTTGGCGGCAAGTTAATGTATGATCAAATCACCAACTAGGAGAAATACACAACAAACTAGAATGGTGTAGCTAATGAGGGCTTTGCCATCTTATCCTAGATAACCATGCATGGCAAGGGTACTCAAGCTACAACTAATGCAATACAGCAGTGGAATTACAGCTAGCCCACCTGTACCATCCATATGGCCCCTCCTCAGGAGACAAATCCTGACTATCCTGCGGATGGGATGCATCCAGGTGCCCATTGCTAACACCATCACCCTTGGGGTCCTCCAGAGCAGATTTACCTGGCCCCTGGCAGGTTCCACCATTGGCAGTCCTGCCCCTGGGGGTTTCCCAGTGGCTTAACTTCATTGACTGGGTGACATCACCCTCTCCAACTGGCACCCCCCAGCCTACTTCCAAAGATTGGTCCCCAGCCAACCTAACAGCCGCTCTCACACTTACCCCTGTCTTCTTCTGCACCCTCATTCCCTATTCCCTTCACATTGACTCACTTGCTGGCATTGCTTACCTAACTACCACTACCACCAGGGTCTAGTCTATCAATATCAAGTCACAGCTGACTGGCTGGTTGAGGGGTGTTGTGCCAATTATGCACACTTTGACCCAGGCCACCAGCATGGCTATCCAGTAGCCTCTCAACTGGTACCAGCAAGTTGAGAATTTCTTTGCAACCAATATCACCATCCCTAGCAATGCATTCTGTGCTGATATTAGGCCCAAGTCTAAAACCATACCCAAAAGGCTATTCTACTATCACAGAATTTATGGTTCTGAAATAGCAGACTTGGACTTTACCTTGGGAAAATCTAATGTGGTGGTTCCCAATCACCACAACATTTTTGGGATCTGAGCCAATGAACTCTTATTCCATTTGGTAAGAACTTTCAAAACAGACTGCACCAAATTTTTTGTCTGTGCCCATGCATTCCATTTATACAGCCTACTAGGAGCCTTCAAATATATGTTACCAGTATTCCCTACCAACTCAACCATTAGTATTCAACCTTACAGGGAAGACATGGGTATACTTCACCAAATCAAATATGAAGGTATACATTACATCTCCCAAAGTCATGGCCCACACCAGCAGTTGACTCAAGGCAGCCCCAGTGAAATCATCACTGGCATATAATAAAGGATGCCTCTTGGTATAGACCTGACTGAATCACATTAGATCAACTGAGAGGTACACAGCCATTGGACTCCAAAACAGAGGCGGACTAAAAGTATTAAGGATGGTGTAGGCCACCTTCCTGACCATTGGGAGATCAGGGTTCAGGGTTCAGGGGTCCCAGTGTAGGATCTATGCCCCCCATCCCATTCAGACCACCAGGCTTCCCCACGCAAGCTGGACCTGCATTGGCAGCAGCATCCATGGTAAAAGGGAAAATATAAGTATAATGCAGTGCACCTTAAGTGAAGGCCTGCCATGATTAGACTGTCAAGACCCTGGCACAGAATTAGTTGGTAGCCCATTGCCTACTATTCTACTGCCCTGGGCCCAAGGCAAGGGTGGGTTGAGCAGACCAGCCATTCTGCAGATAACATTGCCTGTACCAGAGGGGATAGGGGGGCTCAGGATGGTTCCCCCCAAAAACCCCCCCCCAACCACCACTTAATCCCAGCTGTCTGGTCCATCCCTGTTCCTATTTACCTTGGCCAGTTACCTCTAGCCCAAAGTCACCTTTTACAGCACCATTATCACCCCCCCTAGCCATGCCCCATGGTCCTCAAAACAGGTTGTCTGCCTGGCCAATCCAGGACCCCCTGGAGGGCATAGGCCCAAACTGGCATGGCCAGGTGTACAGCCACCTGGCCAGGCTCAACATTCAGGTTGCCCAGGCTTGGTTTCACTAGGGTGCTGATGAGTGCAAGTCCCATGGTTAAGGCCACCATATTGAACAATGTGGGCTAGCCCTCAGCAGTAG
>JANBPT010000791.1:0-22932 GCA_027575765.1 Tieghemiomyces parasiticus
ACACGGTCCAGTTTGTCATTTCTGCCCACTGCTCCGCCTTGGGCGTTCATTCCGTGCTGGAGAATGGATCTGAGTAGCGCGGCAAGTCCTTCGCTGTACGCCTGCCACCGTTCGGGGGTATCGAGGCGCCACCGTAACTGCAACCCCCCTCCTCTTTGAGCAGGACCCACAAAGCATTGTAGCGAAGGGCGAATGGAGACATCGTAGCCTGGTTTCATAGCTGAGGTCAAGAACTGTCAGACATATCAAGTTGACCTACTTGTGGTAGATTTAATTTCGGGGATAAAGTATTTATTGAAAAGGAAACAACTGTAGAGAAGTAGAGATGTCGTTTTGCAAACGGCATGGTGTGCGCCTTTTAAGTCGGGTGATAGTTGGCGTTGTGCGTGCGTTCGTGGCTAAGGGAGAGTGCCCTCGGAGAGCCCTTGGTCTGGTGGCCTCTGGTGGAAGGTTGACGTAGATGAGTCATATCGGAGGGTGAAGTAATCCAAGGCGTTTGGGCGGGCGTGTCGGTGCATGAGTAATATGGCCCGGTCCGCAGGAGGTACATCTCAAAGCTTGGCGTTGCTTTAGGGTACAACATGGTTCCTGGTAACTTTGAATCGAGTAGGGTGCATTGCAAGATAGTGCAGCACAAACAGCGTATGGCTTTCATAGCCAAGCAGAATCGATCGATCTCCTGCACTTCCGTCACCGTTTGGATCGAGATGCTATATTTATGTTGCACTTCAATCCCCCCTGTTAGACCCCAGGCTGACTGCGGTAGGGGGGTCAACGGTAGACGGCACCATAGCCGTCTTTGCTGTTACCCTGACTGTCTCAGTCCACACTATCAAGACTGAGAGAGAGAAAGCTCCTTACTACTGGGGTGTATGTAGCGAGCTATCGCAGCCCCTACCTTGACGTGACCACCCTCCCTCCATTCCGTGCCGGCCGAACTACCTTTGCCAACAAGTCTGGTAGGCTATATTAACTTTAGGGCTCTTCGCCCACTGTGGCAGCGGATGGGTCCCTGTCCTTTTTTTTTTATATAAAAAAGGTTATTTGGGCTAACGCGTCTATTATTCCAGCCCATCTTTTGCCACCTATACCCTCTGCCATTACCCCAACTTTGAATCGATCTATAGTCTGCTGGTCCACATTTACCCTCCCTAAATCGTCGAAGTGACCGCGCATCTGGTGCCCATGACCGAAACAGAGAACGAGTACGAGCAACAGCGCTTGGAGAATATCCGGCGCAATGAGGCCCTCCTCAAGGGCCTGGCACTCACAGGTCCGGAGGGTCCGCTAGGGCTGGGTATACCTAGACATGCCAAGCGACCTATAAAGGCCAAGCCTAGTGCGAAGCGCAAGGCCGCCTCGGCGCTTGACCAGGGCACCGAGGCGCCACGGCGCTCGTCCCGTCGGCTGCGTCACATGGATCCCGACGGTAAGCCCGTTGCCGACACGGCCCTCACCGGAAACATCGGGGCGCAGCCTACCTTCGAGATGGCCCCCGAACCGGCCCGAAAGCGGGGGCGGTATAATGGCGATCTGTCCCTAGCCGATACTGTACTGGTAACTAAAGCTGCTCTGGCCAGAGGTAATGGTGATGGTGATGATGTTAAGCCCGGTGCGGCCCACATCAAGACGTTCGTCAACGTATGTCGCCAAATCGCCGCGACGGCAGCCGACGACGGCACTTTTGAGGACACCGAAGCTAATTCTTATGTGGTATCGGATCTTAGTAACGATCAGGCAAAGGCCAACTATGACCAGCTGACCACCACCTTTAAAGATTGTCGAATCCGGTACCCAAACTACCGCGTTGGTACGGTCAAGAATGAGGATGGTGACGACGAGGAAGTGGTGGTCGACGGCGAGGCCACGCGCAAAGTCACCCAGGATCGAATCTATTCCATAGCAGTGCACCCCAACCCTCAGCGGCTCCTTGTCTGTGCCGGTGATAAATCGGGAGCGCTCGGGTTCTGGCTGGCGGGATCGACCGACGGGCTACCCACGTGGGGCGGAACCTCTAGCACAGCCTCACCACGGGTGAAAACCGAGGCCGACCAGTCAATGGGTTCGATACGGCCTGGAGCATTTAATACCAGCAAAGACGCTGCGGACAGCGACGAAGGGGAAGAGACGGAGGTGTTTAATTTCAAACCCCATACCCGTACCATCTCCCAGATCATGTTCCACCGTACAGATCCGGCCAAACTTCTCACAGCATCCTACGACGGGTCGATTCGGATGCTTGATCTTCACCACAGCCACGATGACGAAGGGTTCACTGAAGTATGCCTGGCACCCGACGACGACCCGTTCATCACGTCCTTTGATTGCGACCCTGCCACTGGCCAACTTGTGTACTACAGTACCAGTGACGGGACGCTCGGTTTCCGTGACCTACGCATGGCAGTCTCGAGCGGCGGTAGCGGCGATGATAATGAGGGCGGTATGGGTCTGCTGGCCTCGGTTCGCTCTCGCCTCCAAGACCGTAAGATTGGCGGCCTGCACCTCAACCCGCGCGACCCACGCTACCTCGTCACGGCCTCACTCGACCGGTCGATGCGGGTCTGGGACGTACGCTACCTCGCCAACATCGTCAAGGAATCGCCTGCTGCTACTGCTAAACCTTCTACCCCGCCATCAGCCGGACTACGTCGGAGTAGCCGGAGCCCGGGCCATGCCCGAGACCTGTTGAAGCCGATCCTGGCCCACCGAGCCGCAGAAATTACAGAGGGTCTCAAGGCGGTCAAGGAGGTGGCCGCGTTGGATTATAGCAAATCGGTCACCGCGGCCTATTGGGATCCCACCGGCCGGCGCTTGGTTAATACGGGGTTCGATGATACCATTCGGTTGACGGATGTGGATTGGTCAGCCGCTACGGATTTGAAGGAGCGGGCGGTCATTCGGCATAACAACCAAACAGGAAGGTAAGTTTTTCCCCCCGTGTTGGTGAAGGTTTGGGGTTATTTGGCGCCCTAATTTTTGGGCCAAGGCCAAACAGGAACGAGTCATGCTGGGCGGGGGAGGCTAGGTTTGCTATGGAAATATGTGGTTTAACGGATCCCGAAGCCCACTCTGTGAGGCGGTGGAAGCTACAGGGTCTAGGAGGGACAGTGCGAGAGAGGGAAGGGGAGGGGTGGTGGGTATGCGCCGGATTAAGGGCTCCGATTAATCCGTTGCCATCTCCCCCCTACACAAGCTAAACCTTAGCTGGAGAGCTGCAGCACATGTACCATGTACGACGCGGACACCTTGCAAACGTCTTTCGCATCCACTATCCCACCTGCCGGGCACCCTAGCCCTGCAACGTATAATACCTAACGCACACTACTTCCCTTGGTCCGATTAACCCGCGTACCAGATGGCTCACCATGTTCCGCGCCAAGTGGAACCCCAGCGCGGACGTGCCTCCGTGCATCGTGGTGGGAAACATGAAGCGCTACGTGGACATTTTCTGCGGCTCCACGGGCGAACTGGTCACCCAGCTTTACGACGCCAACCGTATCACGGCCGTCCCTGCCGTCAATGAGTTCCATCCAACGCTGCCCGTCATCGTGGCGGGTAACGCCAGCGGCCGCATGACCGTGTGGGCCTAGGCGCGGGAGCTACTCTGGGCTGGGAACGCGCAAGGGCCGCGGCTGCCTCCCGTGGCTACGTATGTGTGGTCTGCAGTAGTGTCCGCTGCGTAAATGTTTGCGCCATATATCTATATATGCGCCCCCCTTCTTTGTGTCTACGATCTACCTAATGTGTAATGTACAGCGTGTCCAATATATATAGTGAATATATAGCAACGTTAAGGTTGGAGGTGGTTATTTTTGTCGCACTTACACCGTGCAGCCTAGTGCATTAGAGCCGGGACATCTCTTTTCTCTTCGTTTTTCTTACCACTCGTTTCGGTTGTACATTGACATGGGCGCTGGGAGCCGTTTTAGGAACTCTGGTGATTCCGAGCTGCATAAAATGTGCGCCATGCGTGCTCTTAGGTGGGAAGGAGTGGAGGGTACTAAATGTGGCTAATGCGTCTGCCACCAGGATGGAATAGAAGAGTGACGACAGCAGATTGCAGCGTTGAAGCCTAACCCGGGAGGGGTTGAAGTGATAGGGTTGCCACGCCCGCCATCCCCAACTGACACCGGACTGCCATTACGAGTGCCACATATACCCCCTGGGCCACCTGAGGGAGGGGGTGAGTTCATAATGATGTGTGCGCACTTTGGTACGACCCTTTCTCCCACTCCTACTGTTCTATACGTACCTGTGAGCTCAGGTAACCTTCTTTTCGCTCACCACCGGCCAAATGTCGCTCCCTTCTCGGTGACTTCACCCTAAGATGCCCCACTTGACCCACAACCGGGATTGTCTTGAACCGTCGTGCAGCGCCTACAACTGGAGGACGGCCATTCGATGGAGGGGGCTACGAAGGGACACGCGTACGTGACGTGGTCGATTCCATTGCCCTGCCGCACCTTGGTCTCGGAGAAAGGTTAACACCGTATGCGAACTAAATAATCCATTGTTTCTGATGTGATAAGCATGTGAACCTCATTTGGAAGGCGCAATCGCCTTGCGGAGTTAAGCCGACCAGGGTAATTGGTGGTTGTTGCGTTACAGAAAGCCAGTGCCATCCTACGGCGACGAGGCTTGCCTCCTCAGGGGAAGCCTGTGCCAGACACTGCCCGCCCCCCCCCTGTGCTTAAGGGGCTCTTCTATAGTGGCGACGCACCTAGGAGCAGGGTACGTACTATAGGAAAGTGGGGCGCCGTGCAGAACTGATAACCCCGATTGTCTGGCGCTCCCTCTCCTCCCATCCTTCGTATTGGTGCCTTACGAAACATAGTTCCGATACATCTCAAAACATAGGCAATCGGCAGCCATTGAGCAGTGTATCTGCTTCTTCAATCTACATGTCTTCACATTCGCACATTGGCCCCCAGTGCTGACCTGGGCAGTCACTGCGGTGCTTCGTCTATTGGCAGTTGTGTACATTGTTTAGAACCCGATTGCCCCTTTTTTGGAACCTAGAGGTTCTCGGGTGTCCCTACAGGTGGGATCGAGGAACGACCAACAGAGGCTGGCGGCTCAAGGATTGATCGCTCGGCCGGCTCTATCGCTCCTACCGGCTCCTTCTCCGCTCCTCTGAAATCGATCATCGCTCTGAGGACCGGGTTGAGCAGGAGAACCCGCCTTGGATTCTAACGATCCTAATGAAGCCACCTGTGGAAAAAAATGACGGTGTGTGTATCCATGGCTAGAGCCAAGGCAGGCCGACCCCAACTAACTAGCAGTTTTCCTTCCAACTGTGGAGCCGCCCTTCAAGGTATACAAGACTGGGCCTAAACCGTCGTGCCCGTCGGGAAGCAAGGCGCTGGTACGTCTTGGTCTCACTTCTTGTTGGGGTAGGGGTAGGTAGGGTATTGGGAGGAGGGAGGGTCTGAAGCACTGGGGGTTTTTAATCCGTACGCCCGTGGTAACCCACTTAAGGGGAGCGTGACAGCACCAGGGTGAGCACTGCGAATCATTGAAGGAATGGCCGAGATTCCCAACTGGATAATTTAGCCCAAGCGGGCCATATCCATTAGCCTGTGGGAGCAAGGGGAGCTCTGGTCACGCGCGAGACTCGGATGAGGTGAAAACGAAAAGAAATAGATGCGCCTGTCAGAAGAGCCGTCTGAACCGCAAGGTGTACCATCGTGAGCCGAATCCACGCCCTGCACACGAGCGGCGGGATAGATCCCCCATAGAAAATTGCAACTTCAAGTCGAGCAGCGGGGATATATGCGCCGTCGGCCTGAGGGTACGCGCGCGCGTGCGTCCCGTGACTAGCCATACCATGCCAGACCCGGCCAGCAAGCAAATGTTTGTGTGGCAAAAATAAATATTGCGGAAGATTGGTACCCCCCCCCCATTGACGGGATCTCAGCTGAAAGACACCGGGCCACACATCACCTACCTTGTATGCGTGTGCAGAGAGAGCAGCTCGTAACGAATAGGTTGCGTATAACAATCGTGGAGAAAGTGAGCAAACGCATTCCTTGGCCCGTTCCCCCTTAGCTGTCATACGAGAGAGCTTCGGCTATTGTGTAGATTGTATGCCGCAGCGTCCCCTTCCCACCACTCTGGCGGAGAAACCGACGATCACGATGGGAAGTTGGCAACCAATAGGGCTCAAATGCCGAATAAAGATGACTGCCGGGTATATGCCAAATAGTAGTAAACTCGGAGGTAAGAACTGGGAAACGGTCAGGGGAATCCCCTTATGGTAAGCCCACCCGAAAGGGTGTATGGGGGGAGTATACCGACCTGGTTTTGATATAGGGTTGGAGAAAATGAAGCGATGTTTGATTTGCTCGAAAAGACTAGGCAAAGTGGGTTCCGAGGCGAGGGTTAATAATCCAGTCTGGCTTGACACAATCCCACATTTTCCGTCAGCGTATTGTCCCCCTCCCCCCAGACTCATTCAGCAACTCACATAATACAACGGGGCTACGGGCGGTCTAGCACACAGGCTCCGAGTAATCGTTGGTATTGGTGTAATAGAATTTAGGCCAAGGCCAAGACAAGCGAAGATGGAGAGAGTAGGGGGTGAAGGGCAGCCCGGGTAGATTGATTGCCGACAATGCAAGGTTATTCGCTTCAGCCTAATAACTGCCCTCCCCCCCCTTTGACATCCCGCCAGGCTGAATGCCAGGGCCTGAATAACATTCGCCGGCCGCTTTCCCCAGTATTGAATATGCGAGAGTGATTCAATGGGACCCCCCAGTCTTGGCTAGTAGAGGGTAATCCCCACCGGTGGCGTGTTGTGGGCGGCTTCGAAAGTGGGTTACAATATTCACGTCGAATCGCAGCCTCTTCGTGGCATCGGCCCCGTGGCTCTTTTGGTAAACCTCCACTGAAGCTCACTGGTAACCTGTTAGGGCTGCAGGCCTGATCCCCGTCCTACGAAACGCCTCTATCTGATGAAAATGAAGAGGGGGATATTATAGGGATGTTCAGCCATTACAACCCCACTGTGGCTGCAGTGGCTTTCTGGCTAATATCAGAATCCGGTTGACCATGAAACTCGTTTCCGTGGACCGTCCAGCTGTCCTAGCAGCAAGTCACTACTGCAGGGAGTGGCGGAGGGAAGGGAGCAGCCCATACAGCCGAGCTATAGTCAGCCTCGCGTCAGGGCGCCACCAAGTTCCCGACGGGCAGTATCCTAGATACACCTACTTGACCCTTCGCCCGATATGTACCAGGGATGGAGGGGGGGCGTCCGGTTACTGCCCAGCGGAAAAGGGGGTTGTCGGAGCCGTGGCCGTATACAGGCGCCGCAAGACCCTTTGTTTTAGGGAGGGGCAGATGATTTAAGGCGGCCTCAGAGGGCTGCGACAACACCTCCGATGCTCACCACGGAGGCTCGCAATGCCGCCCACCGAAAACACTGGAGCCTTACCAACTGCGTTTCCCCCAAACCCACACCCACTCTGCCCCCACCACATCCCCTGCTGTACGATCAGATCCGGTTTCCCCGGGCAGCATTAGTGAAAAGAAAAACGTATGGCACCTGAATGTTACCCAGTTATCTATTCAAGCGACAAGGAATTAACCCACCTACTTTTTACCGAGCTATCACCCACCACGCAAGCATCTGCCAAGCGGGCCACTCCACCGTCAAACCGGTAAGATTTACACGTCCAGAACCAGCCTGGAACGGGTTCGTTGCACGCCTCCAACAGCAGCGTACCCATCCTGCTCAGCTCATCCCCAGAGGATATCGCAACGTGGGCCCAGTCGCCGGGTGTCCGTTTCATGGTGACTTTCGGCCTGCAACATTGGCGGTAGTACATCAAAAGACACGGGACGACCATCTCATTCTCACTTCCCCCCCCCCCACACACAATGGCCCGCTCTAGACGCTACAGTGAGGACTCTTATGGCAATGGGTGGCGAGTTTCTATCCACACCTTTGGTAGCCTGTCAGGCTGACCCTTCTATCGCTCACTAGCTGACATCTCCCATTTTAGCCCACCGGCCTGTGGTGTCCACGACCCACCGAGCCGACACCTCCCTGCTCGGTAGTATTTCGTGCCGGACCCACATCGGCTTAGACGCCCCAACTAAGAGAGCCGCAGTACCTACGCGACGTTAAATGAACACTACTCCCCCCTCCCTGCTCCCCGATCAAGGCCCGGTACCTCACCCGCCCCCTGCAGTCGCCTCCCTCCTACCCGGCCTGTAACAATATAAATCCCGCCCAGCATAGGACCCGTCACGCTGTTTCTTGACTGAGCGTGCGGTGCCCTAAAGGCTATACGGAGGCTACTTTGGTTATCTCTTTTTTTGTACACCTATGGTATACAGCATTCATCGTCCTCGTTTCACATTCCCATGGCTGGTTCTAGTAACCCTTCGCCCGCACGGCTTGATCTTGCCTAATGAGGGGATTGACTATGGGTCTCCATTGCCCATAGAAACCTCTTTCATCGCCGCCCTGGCTCTGCCTGGACATTAGAGTCCTATATTGGGTGCAGCGAATGGCCGGGGGAAGTGAGAAAAGATCGTGTCTGACCTGACTGAATGCGGTGTGGGTTAGAGTGGGCTACTGAGACGACTGGGCACGTTCTGGCCACCTGGCGCCTTTCTAGTTGCATACCTGGTCGGCCTACACTACGCGGCCCCGACGGGGGCACTACGGCGCTCTTGGTACGGTGGAGTGGCATAGTGCGCATACATTGGGCAAAGGCCAAACCCAACTGGTGGCGTCTGCCCGAGCAACGTACCCTATTCCATCAGGTTACGCCCGGGGGAGGAAGGGGAGACGTCCCGTCATCCTTCGCCCCACTCGCCCCCTTTCATAAATGCCTAGCTATGGTTGCCCGCGCCTCCCTATCTCTCCCCCTCCCCTCCATGCTCCTTCTCGGACGGTGCATAGCGCTACATGGATGCTCGCCACACCAGTTCTGCATCACCTAAGGTAACGACGTCGACCCGCATCTCGCTGCTCCCTTGCCACCCTGTATGCTTTCACCGGGCCGCCTTACCTGGGGGCCCCGTTCCGCCTCTGCACTTCAGCATGTACTGGATTGTATGTTTATATATATATATATTATTACCTCCCCCTTGTTCTTGCCTGCATCATAGTTCGCATTCGGGCATTCACCCACACTCCGTTCGGGCATCGCTAATGCCTGCCCTTCAATTTGCACCTTCCCCATCTACCCGTTTAGGCTGGTGAGCCCAACGACACTATCCATCCCTTTTTTTTTTACCGTCCGTCCTCTTGCCAATCTTGCCTCTCAGCCTCCTCCCGTCGGTTTCTTTGCTGCCCTTTTTTCCGCCCCCCCCACTTCTCTGACTGACAGACGGGCCCTTGGGCATCTCTGTCGCCACTGCCACACACCGGCTAGCCCGTCGGTCGCCCACCACTATATGCGGGTGTGGATTTTGTTATTTTCCCTCACTCTCTCTCTTCCTCTCTTTCCTCATCATCAGTGACCTACGATGTCCCTTCCTTTCAACCGACTCGTCCCCGTTATACTCTCCGTGATTCGCCGGTCTATTTAAAAAGGACAAGGATTCGCCGCCCCGTCTCGCCCCCCAACTTTGCTGTCAATACCTTTATCGCCCGTCTATCTACCTGTACTGTTAGTTCACAATTCGACTCTCATCTCAGCCAACCCCTCTTGCTTCCTGCTTCTTCTCTCGGCGTGCCCCTGACATTCGACCGCCTTAGTTGCACACACCCACACGCAATCTCTCCCCTCCTCTCTCTCTCTCTACATTACAATCCACCTCCCCATCAGCCTACTTATAATTAACTGCTTGCCCGCCACCCCTGCCCAAAGCCCAGCAGCTGAAATTTTCCATCGCTGACTTCCGTGGCCTGCACTTTATTAAGAGGCTCGAAATTATCTACTTGTCACCACTATCTCGTGCCACCCTCCACTTTCTCGTAATACATCGATACGCCCTCGTTAAAATTCTGTGGCGTCGCAAACACACCCTACTACACAGCCCTTCTCCGTTTCGTTTCGACAACTCTACGCAGTCTCCTGCAACTCCGCCAGCCCATTTGACATCACTCATCCGCGCCGCTCTCATCCCGTTTTGACCCCATAGCTCTCATATCTGGTCCTTCCAGTTACCGCTTCCGTTCCGCACGTCTCACCCTCCTTACTATCTAGACCCAGTGGTATACTACTGTGGATTTCAGTTCTGCTCATCAGACCGGACTATAACCTGCCGAGCCGAAGCCCCCTTTACGCACCACGCCTCACCAGCTTCAATTATTGCTCTCTACTCGCTATCCCTGCAAAACGGTACCTGGTTACACCACTTCTCCGCGTCCTTATGTACCCTTACCGGTCTACCAACGTATCACACTACCATTTCTCCTATTTTACGCAACGCCGGGTAAAATTGGCACTTGTATAGCCGCCGCCTTTGGACCCTTCCTTCGTCTGTACCGGCATACACCGCCCCTCCTCCTCCTCTCCACCGTCACCCGTATTTAATGCGGTCACTCCACTTCTACACCTTCCAACACCATCCACCGTTCCGGCCTGCCACCTGTCCCTTCCTGCTTTGCCTTCCCACACAACCGCCTTCTGTTTACTAGCGTTGTCTTTTTTCCCCCTGGCCTTACCAACTATTCTCAACACCCCTCCATCCTTTCCCTTTGCTCACGCCCGCCTGACAGCCTGTCCCTTGCTTTAACCGACCTATTGGCTCGCTTTTTCGTCCATCACGTCTGATTGTAGCAGCGCCTAAATATCCAACGGTGCCTACGTTTTCATCATCCATCTATCTTTTAACGACTTCACTCCTAGGTACTGATCATTGCTTCAAGGCTGCTCCCCCCCTCCTTGACCTTCTGCCGTCGTGCGGAGGGGTCGTCCCCCGTCCATCCTCGCCGGCGACCACCGATATTTTTCTCCCCCTTTTCATAGCTGCCACTGGCCGAGGATAATCCCCCTCCCTCAACTACATCTGTTCTCTGTACTAGTATATCCCGCGCGTTGATCATTATTGTCTATTATCCCATCATTTGGTATCCCATGGCCATCCCTCTAATACCATCAATCACCGTCGTGCTGGCCGCCCGCGAGGCCCTCGCCACCTTAGCTGCTCCCAGCGTGACGGAGGCCGTCACCATCCCGGGACTCCCGGCCCTCTATGTGTCCAACTCCCTGTCCATTGTGTGCAGCCTGGTCGTCATTGCCGCTTACCTATTTATCCGCTCCGTCAATGGATACCTTGTCAAACCCATCCCGCTCCGACTGGCCTACTACGCTAGTTATGTCGAGGCCCTATTCTCCATACTGCGACTCGTCCTGCTTGCCACCCATGCCACTTCTCCACTGCAAGGGTACGCCGCCTGCGGGGCCATACTATGGCTCTACATCAACTGCTCACTCCTGTCACTCTTCATCCGCATCCTGCTACCCATCCACCTCCTGAAGATTCTATTTTTTAAGCAGTACCACGTCCCGTTCTACGAGCGCCAATACCTGGGTTTATCCTTTTTGGCCTCCACGCTGCTCAGCTTTCTCCCACTGGCAAGCTCCATGTTCGGATGGACCGAGATGTCCCAGCTGTGTGGGCCCAAGCCGTCCGACTATTTCTCCCAGGCGTCAGGTCGCGTCAACATGCTCCTGTGGAAATGGGCATCCTACTACGGCTGGATAGTGTTCCTGGTCCTGTTCTGCCTCGGCGTGTTCCTCACCCTGCTCTACCAACTAGTACGTGACCGCGTCAAGCTGCACAACGCCTACAAGAGCGGTCCCGCCCTCCTGGTCGCCACAGACGAATCCAACAAGTTTTGGATACTGGTTCGCAAGATTGTGCAGCGGATCCTGTGGTACCCCCTGATTGTGATTCTGTGCCACACTGTCGAGCTCTACAATGCCCTCCGCCATAGCATGGGCGCGCCCTTCTCGCCCTCAGGCTTCTTTGCGTCCCAGCTATTGCTCAGTCTCCAGGCCGTCTTCACCCTTGTCATTGTGTTATTTGAGCCGTCACTTTGGGAGGCCTACCGGGACTACCGCGAGCCCCACCTGGCAACCCACGCCTCTCTCCGCGCATCCATTTCACTCAACCCACCGTCTCCTCAGGTTATTCCCTGGGACGTGGTCATCCAGGCTGTCGAGCCTAAGGCCTCGCAGCTCTCCCCGGCCTTTGAGTTCCGACGATTTGTTATTTGAAGTGCCTAACTCTATCACTCTCTCTCCCCGGCCTGTTCAATGCCTTTCTCTGATAACATACTTGCATTCGGACTTACACTCACTCCATCTACTAAGCATCTCACCCACGCATAATCTGTATTGTGTCCTCTTTTCTTTCCCTTGACCTATATTCGTTCCCCTCACCCCCTTGTAGACTGTAATAATAATCGACGTGACTTTAGCATTATAATGCTGCCAAGCCGTATGGTCCGTCAGCCGATCATCCTGATTTCCTTCATTTTTTTCCCCTCTCGCCAATCGTTGTGAACGTTGTCCAGGGTGTAGGATAATGGCTGCCCAAGTGATAGGGACTAGTAGGCACCAACTACGTCTCTCAGAGGTGCGTATGTGTGTGTTTTTTGACCAATTGGAATCCTCTTTAGCCACTGCTTTTAATCACGAACTGTCTCCCAGGTGGGGAATATAGGTTTTAACGTATGGCGAGCGGGGTGAGGTAAGCAGGAGCTGAGAGCCGCGACTGTTAGGAGGCCAATCCCTCCAGGGTCTTTGGGAAGCAATTCGATTTGATGGTAGTGTCCTAAACTGATCAACCTCCCTCCCTATAATCCCCCCCACATGATCGTCATCCTGAGAGAGGCTAGTGGAGGGTGTAATCAAACCAAGGCTTCCAGCCGTATGATGTATGGCTCGGGACAAATCATCGTAAGGGTTTCATTATTATCCTGATGGTTTTAATTGGGTGATCGATTTATATATACATATGTATGTGTGTGACGCATTTTGAGAGGCAAGTAAAGCTAGCCTAGATTATTACCTTTGTAGGATATGCGTACGCGAAGCTACTGAAAAGTGGACACCACTGGCCCAGGAAAGCCATCCAAGGAATAACCCGTTTGGAGGGAGGAGTGTGTGGAAAAAGCTGGGAAGGGAGATAGGGGAGAGATTCACCTCGCCGTGGCGGGGCAGCCGGTAGTCATCATCAAAGGTTTAGAAGGTTGACGGAACACGCCACGGATTTGCACCCTAGCCAGTTTATATTACAACTACATAGCGGAAGTACATTCCAGGGGGGGATGGGCGGGAAAATAATTACTCAAGCTGAGGCTTGATAATGAAAATGCGAGCGCTTGATAATTGAGTGAAATGAAATAAAGCATGTGCGCCCGCTGACGACCCTTGTGAAGGCTGTCGGTAAGTTGCGGAGAGCGTCATAGCATATAATAGAAAATGGTAGTACAAAGATTCGGTTGTAAAAGTAAGTAGGAATGAACCGGCATATAAATAAGCAAATAGGAAAGGCGCAAGATGGAAGGAAGGGGGGGGTGGGATGGAAAAGTTACAAGATGAGGGGAGGAGGTTGAAAGTATTGACACACGCACGGACCGAGTGCACTGCGAGGGGGGTGGGTAACACCGATACGTGCAGCTAGACTGGATGTGGGGCTGAGAGGGGACCCTGGCATTGCTGCATTCTAACTTGACGGCCTTCAAGCCGAGTACTGGCCGTACCGCCAGAAAGCCGACATGGTGGTCATATAGAGCCGCTCGACCATCGACACGTCCTGGCGGTCATTCAAGGCACGCTCGACGGCGGAAGAAGCGGTCTCGACCTCCTCAGTAGAGGCGGTGAGAGGCTGTATGAGCTGACCGACAGAGGTCAGGACGTCGTAGGCGTTCATGGTGCCGGTGGAGTAGGAAAACGAGGTGGCGGAGTCGAAACCGGCCATGTTGGATGGTATCGTAGCTGCTGCGAACGAAGGGTGTAGTCGGGGTGATAGGTGAGGCGATTCTGGACTCAATGGCTGGCAACGCTACGACGGAGGGTCGACGGTAGTGAAGTGAGAGAAGTGAAGGCGAGGGGTGATGCGTATGGCAAAAACGGCGGAGAGTGAAATATAAATGCCTGGCTAGCGATGGAGAGCGGAAGTAGGGGAGGGTGGGCGGCCTTAAATATAAATGGTCGGCTGGCCGATGGTAATGTACAGGAGGGAGGGGAGGGGGCGGTGGACTTTATTTTTTTCCTGGTCAGACGCCGCAGTCGAAGTCCAGCCGGCTGGTTGTAGTTCATTGACCTCGCCGGCTACAAAAAAAGAGGGGGGAGATCAGATCCTCCCCACGGACTCATAGCCATGACCCTGTGGTAATGTATACAAAGGCGACTTCCATAGCCCTTTGTAGACCCAATCACGTGTACCCACGCCCCTTATGTGCAACCCGCTGCACCCTACTGCGCACCAGCGTATGCATATCCATGCCTTTTGTGAGGGAGTGGAGCAGTTAATGAGCCCGTTAGACGTATTTCTTACATGAGTTGGACCTGCTACCTTACCCATGTCTCGGCCGTCACTATCCGGCATGTTCACCTGTGACCGTTAGCCTTAACCCTGGTCAATATTCTTGTTATGTCCAAACCCCCGTTCTTCCTAAGCTTGCTACCCTAGCGGACACACATATCCACCTTCCGTATGACCCCCCGTCCTTCATTTCACTTACCAGCTCCCTACCGCACCAACATCAGCAGCGTCTCCCTTCCGGCGGAGGCCCATCGGGCGATGCCTCGAAGGCGTGCCACCTGGTAAATTCTCACTGCTAGCCCCCCCTTGTCCCATTTGGTTATCTTCTCAGTACGCGGCGTTACTCATCCTCTCGTTGGAATCTCGCCGTTTCGAATTGGGGCGTTCGACTTTGTTAAACACAAGAAAGCAGGCAGTTGGTCAAAACCAAACCAGAAACACGAAGGCGCTATGGAACCCGGCCGCGGAATTCGTCACGTTGCCAGCAACCCTACTCCACCCTAATCTTCCAGCCACCGGAGGACCTCGGTACTGCTGAAATTATGAAACTCCCTCTATCTCTCAAGCGGTTTTCAATTACGTGGTCACACATTTCCTCTCCAAGGCCTTCATTGCTATGATTTTATATTTGTCGGCATCTTGTTTAAGCGGCTCCAACTGAAACTAGCCCCGGCGCTCTATCACGTTCTCTAGGTATGGTTGTATCTAGCCTAGGACTCCCTGTCCTGGAAAGCTCTTTAGCTCAACAACACCAGCTACTCTAAAACGATCTTTGAGACACCCAATCAGCGGTTCCACTGTCAGTCCCCATAGAAACACCAGATCCTGCCAATACTCTTTTTCACGACCATCTCTGCAACCGTTGGAAGAAGCAAGGAGTAAAGGGCCACCTTGGCCGCTCGCAGACTTGTGAGGGATGAAGGTAGTGACGGGGATGGCCAGGTACTTGCGAATGCTGCGCCAGCAGTACGGGTGAGACTGCGGAGCATTCAATTATTATTATTATTCAAGAGAGGTAGTGGCTGCGGCAATCTTAAGGAGTGGCACGGGTTTAACCCTGGCCCTCCTCAGTCCTTGCGACGATTTTGGAGAGGGAAATCGATGACATTGGTATAAGGTGGCGGCGATAGAAGAGATCGTTCCCTCCTTCCCTTGAATATTGTTCGTCTTTTGTTCCTAGTAGTCACGATGGCGCCTGGGCTGCCGCAGTAATCGTGTCCTAGCTACCTCGCTGCTTGTCCGATCAACCCCAGGACAGACGTCCAAACGCAACGACCTCCTCCTCCTCCCAACTGCGGACCGACTCAGATTCCATCGCGACTAGTTCTGACGGCCCGGTCGCTGCTAACTTCACCCGGGGCTGCCTATGCATCTCTATGGCGGTCCTAAGGACGCAACTGCTCACCGTGTACCGGTTCCTAGTTTTATTTCTGGTCACATCGGTCACTTGCCGACAGATTGACCTGAATCGGTTAATAATAAGGGAGATTCACCCCGCGCACTGCCAGGTGGAATTGATTCGAGCGCAGCCTACTGTGGGATGCAGGCGCGGCGAGCGGAGACGTTTATTGTTTGGGGGAGGGTTCTCCCCACCATCAGTGTGCTGCCCTTCGCCAAAGCTACCTGGCAGACGGAACGAACTGATCGTTTCCCAGGGCGAGTCACCCGGGAAAGTCATCACCTGGTGTATCAACCTTGACTTCTACGGGAAGCTGGTCAGCATGACACACCTCTCCGCCGAATACCTCGACTAGGGGCTTGTTGAGTAGGACCGGTCGATGGCGGGTAAAATTACGAGTGTTCCGATACTGTTTAGATAATTTGGAGACCAAATGCGTGCGAGTCCACCTTAGGAAGCCAGTGCCTTCGCGAGGGAAAGGGTTGGCGTATCAGAGCATGGTGTTGCCATACTGGCCGACACTGTAGGCTTTAAGCCCCACTTCGCGACCAGTATTTAAGGCGACTTGATTGGCCCCTATTGTCCGTCGTCCTACGGTAGTTCGATGGTCACACTGGATATCAGCTTGGCCTATCGACAAGAAACCACACTCAATATTGGGTTGTGACGCACCAAATATTCAGTACCCACTCTCACTCCGGCCATTAGGCCAGTCACAACTGCCGCTGCTACGGGATCCTCTGCGAAATATTTATTAGATCGGTTAAGGTGCCCACCCCCGCACTGCCAACAGGGCTAATCGTTCTCATCAGGACTTGTGGCAGGCGCTACCCCTCGGGTTGCCTTTGCTTCGTCGCCTGTCCAGGTCCGTGTGGGTTAGTAGGTTAGCACGCCAGGTGCCCCCTCCGCCTCCTCCACCCCTCTTCCATGCCGGCGATCACCCAACTCATGGGGTCGCACTAGCAAGCGCCACTCTTCCCGGGCTCTATCCCACCCCCTCGCCCACCACCCTCCCCCTTGCATAGGCATCATTCCAGTCGGGCGAGAAAGCCGGCGGAAACAATGGCAATCCCTACTTACCAAGTAAACGACGGCAGGGGGTAATGGTAATGGTGCTAAAAAAACAGCAGCCATGCTACAATCCGTCCTTCCGACCTTCTCCTACCAGCCTATCCGACCACCCAGCTGCACTGCGAAAGTGCCCCGAGCAATGGGCCATTCACAGGCCATCCCGCATCCTTCCGTCCCTTCCCGTCCGGCCAACACCCGACGCTCCGCTCATCACAGTAGCTTGCCGACTCGACCCCCCGCCCCCTCCCCTCCCCTCCCCTCCCCTGGCCTTCCGACCAACCGATTCTAGACTACTTCTTCCGCAGTGTGTCCCTCTTGATTCCCTTCGACGCTTTGCTCATCGCCTTCTCATCTTGGCCGTAGCCCTGGTATAATTTATTCAACCCGAATCCCCTCGCTCACCATGTTGGCATCACTCACTACTGCCGCCGTTCGCCGGCAGGCCGCCTCCCGCCTCGCTGCTCTGAACTTTGGCCGCGTGGCTTCCGTGTCCACCTGGGCGAATGTACAGCAAGGTAGGTATGCCGACGGGAACCGATCTCCCCTGGACCCGAGTTGTCGATAACGTCCTGACTCAGGCGGCTGCGAACCGACGAAGTTATTGGTTTGTCGAGCCCACCCGTGTATTACCACAAGTAGCTTCCCTTTTACCTTATATTCTGGGCATGGTTCGAATCAAGGAGGTCGTAGCTGCTCTTCGAGTATTCATTCATGGACTTTTGATGCCAGCCATTAGAGCCCGATGCTCTTCGAGAGGCCTCAATGCCCACGAGTCTATGTAAACAGCAAGTATGCTCCCTTGACTCACCATACATCCTCCTACCATGACATTCTTATCTTACAGGCCCGCCCGACGCCATCCTGGGCGTCACCGAGGCCTTCAAGGCCGACAAGGACCCGCGCAAGATGAACCTGGGCGTGGGCGCCTACCGTGATGACCAGGGTAAACCCTACGTCCTGAGCTGCGTGCGCAAGGTAAGTTGATTGGTTTTTAGAATTCATGTAGGGCGGAAATGTTTTGGAAGGTGCGGCACATATATCGCCGCTCAGTGCTTTGCGCCAGACAGTCGGGCCACTTATCCCGTACCCAGCCACTTCGTCATGCTTCGCAGTCTTAACCCGTCGATTTCGCCCTTCCCCAAACGGCTAACCCATTAGGCCGAGGAGCGCATCCTCAGTAACCTCATGGACAAGGAGTACCTTGGCATCACAGGCCTCCCGGCCTTCGTGAAACAGGCTGTCAAATTGGCCTACGGCGACGAGCTGGCCGCGTCGCTGAACGGTCAGATCGCTGCAACCCAGTCCATCTCCGGTACGGGCGCGCTGCGCGTGGGCGGGGCCTTCCTCTCTCGCTTCTACCCGCACCACAAGAAGATCTACCTGCCCACGCCCTCTTGGGGCAACCACACCCCGATTTTCCGCGACGCCGGTCTGGAGGTGGGCCAGTACCGCTACTTTGACAAGCAGACTAACGGTCTGGACATTAACGGGATGCTGGAAGACCTGAAGAACATTCCGGCGCAGTCCATTGTGCTCCTCCATGCCTGTGCCCATAACCCCACAGGCGTCGATCCCACCCCGGCCCAGTGGAACCAAATTTCGGAAACCATCAAGGAGCGCGACCACTTTGCGTTCTTTGATATGGCGTACCAGGGCTTCGCTTCGGGCGACATTAACCGCGACGCCCAGGCCGTACGTCAGTTCGTCCGGGAGGGCCACCGAGTGGCCTTGGCCCAGTCGTTTGCCAAGAACATTGGTCTGTATGGCGAACGCGTCGGTGCCTTCTCGCTCGTCTGCGACTCCCCTAAGGAGAAGGCAGCCACCGAGTCTCAGCTCAAGATCCTCATCCGTCCCATGTACTCCAACCCACCCATGAATGGCGCACGGATCGTCAACGAAGTGCTGCAGGATCCCAAGCTCCACAGCGAATGGCTCACCGAGGTCAAAGGGATGGCCGACCGCATCATCACCATGCGTACTAAGCTCCGCGGTCACCTTGAGAACGATTTCGGGTCGAAGCATAGCTGGAACCATATCACCGACCAGATTGGTATGTTTTGCTTCACCGGTCTGACCCCCGATCAGGTCGCCAAGATCACGTCTGAGTTCCATGTCTACCTTACCAAGGACGGTCGTATCTCCATGGCCGGGATCTCGTCCAATAACGTCAAGTACCTCGCCGAGGCCATGCACGAGGTGACCCGCTAAGCGCGCAGGAAAGTAATTGAGAGAGAGAGAGAGACAAGAGAGGCTGTACTCCTACTCGGACCAGGTCTTTCCTCCCTCCCTCAGCTGAATTTATCATATCCATGAACATGATTAGGCTGGCAGGGACTGAGAAGTAGACCATATATTTTTTTTAGATAAATATGAAAGATTACAAAGTGGATTAGGCTATCACTAATTAGCTATGGAGACACATCTGTTTAATATAGATAAATGCGAAAAGCCACAATGCGGATGCTGCACAATGGTAGATGACTATAACGCGGTGTAGGAAAGTGAAAAGAAAAGGATGGTGGGGCGGGCGGAGAGCTTAGCCTTTCGATGGAGAGGGAGTCTCGAGGGTAGTTTTGTCGGTGAAATGATCGTAAGCCTTCTTGATGAGTACCGCGCCACCCACAATAGAGGCGGCTTTAAGGAAACATCGCTTCTTCATCTGAAAAGCAATGGCGTTGCTGGTAGGCTCTGATTTAGGTAGTGACAAGATACGTGCAGCGGGAGAGGCTATCTGCGTGACGGTCTGGATGGCGGCTGTGGCGGGGCGAACGAGCTGCATGGCGTATGAAGGAAAACGGCGGATGGAGGGTGGGCGGGTGTATAAGCTCTTCCTTCGGAAATGTGGTGAGGTTACCATAAAAAGCATTGCGGATTTAAGTGGAAAAGGATCCGACAAAGAGATTGCGAGAGTTTGCAAGTGAGGGCTAGTCTATATATATAAGGTCTGCAGTGCACTATAGGCGATGGATGAGTAGGCACGCATGGGAGGTGTTGGGACTGTTGGCCAGTGCCGCTGTTATAGCTTTAGTGAACGAGGAACAGCGAAGGCAAAGCTAAGGATTCGGTGTTAGGTTCCAATGTGTGAAAACACGAATCACAAAGATATTAGAACGACCATAATTCGCCATGAACTTTCGTTGGCCGTTGTCGACCGCGTTGGATCATTTCTAAACCTTCAAACTAAAGGGGAAAATAGATGTACGCCGCATTCATCACTGATTTCCGAATATAACGTGGCGAAGGGGATAGGGGATCCCTCCCCCCTTGCTTGCCCCGATCACCCCAGGGCCCTTTTATTTGGGAATGTGGCTTACCAAGGGCAAACTGCGTTCCATGTACAAAGGTATTGCGGGTTCGAGACCAAACCCAATCCTGGTATCACCCTTCCCTTCACTTCCTTACACATCTTCAACAAAGTCGAGATGGATCTCATTGTTTCAATCCACATCTTCCTCGTCGCAATTAAACCATACCCAATTCTCCTTGTCTATCTCAACCCAAAAATGTGATACGTCCATATAGGAAGGGGGATTTAAGGCAGTAGAGAATCGCAAATGCGGGGCTCACCATCAGGTCATAAAAATTAGTAAATAGGCTAGAGCATATGCAAGTCAATCAACTTTATTGGTAGGAGACCACCAAAAGGAGTGCACGAAAACGTAACTTGGGTACCCAAACAGAATCAAGTGAGTGGTAGACCTATGTGGCACCTACTATCATGGTGTATGCATGTGTGTGTGTGTGTGTGTGTGTATGTGTGTGGTTCAGCGTAATTGTATCTATAGGTGAAGCGAAATCGTTGGAGACTTCTAAGCTGGAGATCTCAAGTCACAGTGTTCCAGATAAAACCTTGGAGAATCGATAATGTCGAATCGATTGGTGTAAATCATTCCAGAATTATACTATTTATCACTTCACATAGGGCTTTTGGTAACCATCCATCTTGACTACTTTTAAAGCCCCCTCTCCCACTCTGCTCAAATAAGCCAGGCGTGATGTACGGGCTCTTATCTGTAGTTACTATCTGGAGGGCCACAAGGCAGATGGTTTTCTAAATGTTTTGACTGCCAAGCTGGGCCCAGCTGCCCCTAGCCATTCCGCCATTGACAGATGGCTTGCTTGCTTTCGCAGATGATCCTTGTTCTGGCCACTCATCAGATGACATTGGTGAACACTATGGGGACATGTTCCTGAGATGGCTGGGGGAAGACCCTTGACTTACTACTGAGCAGCTGGCCTGGGCCTGCCGTGCATCCTCTAGTACCATGTGCAGTGTCCTGCCCAGGGACCTGGGGCTGCACAGCCATTTCAATCACTTGGTCCCCCCCACAACCTCACTGATGGACAGCACCACCAGTAGGTACGTTTTGCCACCGAGTTCCTGGAGGGGTTCGATGGGATCAGTGTCTATACCTGCTGGACTTCATTGTCACAGACAATGGGACTTGGGTGTACCTTTGTGATCCACCTGCTGGCTCCAATGGTCAAAGGTGGTTCCCTAATGGTGGCCCTGTCCAAACTGAGACCCACTAAGGCCGTACCACACCCAAGGTGATGTGGACCATTGTTTTTCACCAGGCGTGGCCTACTACTCCTGGATGTCAAACTCCCTCGTTGTCAAGGTCTCCACCAAACTCTATGTAGAGTAAGGGCTGAAGCCCATGGTCCAGGCCTGGGTGGATGCACATGGAAGTCTGGACCATTACCCTCCACGGCTCTACCATGAGAATGCACCACTGTGGCATGCTGCAGCTACCCAGACCTACATTTCCACTTTTAAACTCAAACTTCTTTTGGCCCCGCCCTGCAGTCCTCCTGACCTGGCCCCCTGCGACCTCAGGCTGTTCAGGAATATCAAACGGCGACTGAGGGGTAAAAAGTTCGCCACACTGGAGGCGGTTATGGATGTCTGGCGATCGGAGCTAGCCAGACTCCAACCAGGTGAGTTTAGAGCCAGCTTTGATGGCTGGCTAGAACGAGGTTGCTGAGTGGTACAGAATGATGGTAATTCTATTTAATAAACATCATTTGACTTAGACAAATCCTAAACAATATGGTAGCACCTATACACGCAAACCAGCAGCGGTTGCCAGGAGTCGCAGGTGACAGAGGTCGGGCAACTAAGACCCTTTAGACACGGCGTATCATAATAGGGTAGCTGGCCTTCACCCTCCTAATCCCATCTTCCTAGTTGCCAATAAACTGCGTACGAGCCTAACCTCTTTCTCTTCGATTCCCTCGTTAGCAAGCACCACACCTGACACAACCCATTACGGACTGGGACTATTGCTTAACGCACCACTGCGCTATTAATGTCACTCTACATAGTCCTCTTCTGAAGTTCTAGTGCGTATTCAGCTTATTTATCCTAGCGCAATGTATACATCCTCCTATTATGGTATTTCCATAGTTTCAATGTTGAGGAAGGTCTCACTAAAATTTGTGAGCTCTACGTCAGCTCGTAGACTTACCACTTGAAACTTGGTAAAATATGATGTGGGAGCCATTATCTTTAACAAATATTGACTATACGATACAGCGTGTGAGCTTCATAAGGTTGTATTCAGCCGACTAAACCAACTATCGGCGACACTTCAGGATATCCTCAGGCTTTTTCAATATTATGAAAAGCAGTATCAGTCGTCTTTCTTTCCAGCTATTGTAGAGTACCCCCTTCCTCCCGTCATTCACACGACACTTCTAGCTGCACTCAAATTGCTGGATGTCCTGACGTTTTATTTGCTTGGCAGGCATAATCCTTATTCGCAACGTGGACGGGTTGTGTAAGGTACGAGTTTATTGGGTAATAAAAGCTAAGCAGCGCAAGAAGTAAGGAAGGGGCGAGTTCTACAACCACTAGTACGTTCCGTCAGATGGAATCCAATAAGCCGTGGTTAGGGCTGGTGTCCACGTGTGCAATGTATCGGGTTAGCAGTGACCGTGCCTGCGGTGGTAGGCGTGGGTGCAGCGGTGGCACCGTCGGTTCCAGTAGTGGGAGCGAATGC